>JAWMRA010000162.1:2032721-2082897 GCA_035584735.1 Pseudotriccus pelzelni | reverse complement strand
GGGGGCGATCCCGGGATTTGGGGGGCTGGGAGTCCCCAGGGACGGGTCAGAAGGGGTGGGAGGTGGAGCCGGCGCTGAAATCCCCGATACCTGGGCAAGGGGCGCTGCGCCGCCCGCGTCAGCTCCTCTCGGGCTCCTTCCCTTCCCCTCCCCTTCCTCCTCCTCCTCCTCCTCCTCCTCCCGCGGCGGCTCACGGTGCTCCAGGGCGGCCGGGGGGGGAGCGATGGGGGGTCGCCGCTGACACCAGGCTCCGACACATCCACCACAGGTAATGCCCCGCCGGTTTTCCTTATTCCTCGTGTATTTCTTTATTTGGGAGGGGTGCGGGGGGTGCCAGGAGGATGCGCGGAGGCTCCGGCATCCCCCCTTCCCTTTGCCGGGGGGCGGCTTTGCGCGGGGTTCCCCTTCCCAGACCTCCGTGACTTGCTTTTGTTGAGGGGACAGCTTTTTTTTTTTGGGGGGGGGGGGTGAGCCCTGGCATTATCAATGTTATTTTGGGGCGGGGAGAGTCGCTCAGCGCGGCGGTTTCAGCGGCAGGAGAAGAAGGAGCCCAGCCTTTCTCCCCTTTTCCCCAAAATAATGCTGTAAATGTGTGATGGTGTCTGCTGTCCTGCCTCCGAGGGAGCAGGCACGGTGCCCCCTCCCTCCCCCATCCCCGGCTCTAATTCGGAGTTTGGGCTGCTGAGGAGCTGCAAAGTTTCTGGGATAAGCCGGGGCTGAACTTCTTCCCAGACGTGGGAATGCCGCGCCGCAGCCGCGCGTGGGGGCTGAGCCGCAATGGGAGCGGTGGGATTTTTAAACCCCCTCAAAACATTATTTAATAAGAAAGCAGCGTTTAAAACGCCAAACTTGCTCTCAGCGTCTTCTGAAAACACTTTATTTGGGATTTTTTTCTCCCTCTGATTTTTGACTTGCTGCTCTTTTCCTTCATCCTCCACAAGCCCTGCAATCCTCTTTTCTTTAAATACATATTCTCCTGACCACCTTGCCAGCCACTCGCGTTTCCCCTAAGCTGCTGCTTCTCCCTTATGCATCGGTGTTTTCCGGGAGGGGGATGCTGGAACGGGACATTTCCAATGCCGATGCATGTTTTCTTTATTGCTGGTTTGGTTTTTTTTTTTCCCTTGTGCTGGGAGCAAAGCCGTGTCTGGCAGCAGAATCCCTGGGCAGGAGGGATGTCCAGGGGGTCAGGAGGGCTGGCGGAGATGCCGGAGGCTGCGCGCAACAAGCCGGGCTCCTTCCCCGGTTCTTCCCGGTGCATCCTGCAGCATCCTGGGATACCTCGTGCGTGTGGCCTCGGCACGAGACAGAGCTGGTGCATTAAAAATGTTTTAATTTTTTTTTTTTTTTTTGTAGGGGGGTGAGGGGGGATAAGGTATTCCCATGGGAAAATGGCATTTGTGAAAATCCAGGTGGGTGTTTCGACAGAGTGAGTTTTACGGTTGTCTCTCCTTCCCCTCTGTCCTGGGGAACTCGGGGAGGAGAAATCCCTTCACAATTCAATTTTCCTTCGCCACCCTGCTCCCTCTTGTTTAGGAAGGCAAACCGGTGGGTTTTGTAGCACAAGTCAAGATTGTGGAGTGAAAACATAGATTGGTTTGTCTGAAGACGGGGTTGTAAAACACTCTCTTTGTGGGAAACTGTAAAAAATTGATGTGCTCCCGTCGTTTTAAATTTTTTTTTGGTGATAAGTGGGAGCAGCAACGTTTGAAAGAGGTGGGAGCTGTGGAGCTTGGCTGCTGTGGCTGAGCCTGGGAAGGGCACCCAGCCCATGTGCCAAAGGGGCCGTGTGTCCCTCCCAGGAGCATCCCCTGGATACAGCAGGGATGGAGGCAGCACCAAAACTATTTTCTGGCTGCCCAGCTGCAATAATCTCCAGAGTAATGTCCATGGCATGGCAGTTTCTCTGCTGACCCAATGGGAGCATGCAAAGGAAAAAGGGCACTGCAATCCCCTTGGGAGCACACCCCTGGAGCAGCCAGGGTGGCGAGGACCTCTTAACTTAGAAAGGATTTAATTTATGAAGTTTCTTAGATGTTCTGTGCAGATGGTCTGGAGCACAGATTATTTTTGAATTTAAGAAGCTTTAGGATATGGGATTGGCTTGATGAGGGGCTGTGACCTCTTGTTAGGGTGTAAAACATCCCAGCTGCTCGCAACCGGGCTAATGGAGCTGGAGCTTTCCTTTGGGAGCACAAACAGTTCCATGTGCAACCTAAATTTCTGTGTTTTTTCCCAGTACAATGTCTTGCTTCTCCCAGTAAGACCTTTAATAATGTTGCAGGAGAAGTAGCATTTGTTTGGGGCTTTTATGGTCCAAGACCTAGAAACGTGACAATTTCTGCCTTCGCTGTTAGGTTGTTATCCAGCTCTGTTTCAGAGATTCTGGGTAGATTCTGCAGCTGAAATGGGGAGAAATGGGGAATCCCAGTGGTTAAGACTCACCCAAATCTTGCAGATGTCCTGGATCTTGCCAGTGGTCTGGTAAAACACCAGGATGCTGTGGCAGGGGCTGGAATAGCGTTTATCCGGGGGCTGTGCTGAGCTCTAACTCTGGGCAGGAAATACTTGGTTGTTGAGCCTGGTGGCTTTCAGTCCAGGAAGGTGAAAATTAGATGAGATACTGGGAAGAAATCCTTCCCTGTGGGAGTGGAGAGGCCCTGGCACAGGTTGCCCAGAGAAGCTGTGGCTGCTCCATCCCTGGAAGTGTCCAAGCCCAGGTTGGACGGGGCTTGGAGCAACCTGGAACAGTGGAAGGTGTCCCTGCCCATGGCATGGGGTGGAACGAGGTGGTTTTTAAGGTCCTTTCCAATGAGAGGGGCAATCCTGGGCACACATGATCTCTTTTGCCAGGCAGCCCCCCAGAAGCATCCCTTTGAACCGATATCCTGGGAACAAGGGCCCTGCTGGATGTGTCTTGCAGTGGAAACTGCTCTGGGTGTGGGATGGCTGTGCTGTCCCTTCCAGAGCCTGAAGTGCTGTGCCCTGATCTATGTGTTTGATATAACAGCTGCTCTCCGGGGCACAAAGAAGTTCTGCTTGGAGTATGCTGGGGAGAGAGAAGAACTGGGGGCAAATTCCTGATAGAAATGGAGGGATATGCTGGAGCCTGGGCTGCTCCATATTTGGAAAGGGCATGTAGGAGAGGGACTGAACAGCTTCGAGGGTCCTCAGCCACATCTGGGGGCTCAGGAGGGCTTGCCTGAACAAGCCTGTCACCGGTGATGAACTACTGCCATTAATCCAAATAACTTCATCTCTCCTGAAATCCTTTGTCTTTCTGTTCAATCTCTGCTCTCCAGGGCTGCTCTTTGGGACTGGGGGATTTTTCCCAAATGTTCCCATCTCCCTTTCCCCGTGCTGTCTCTCCCACTTTGTTTTTTCCCTGCTCCTGCAATTCCAGGCAGCGAGTGATTAGCCCCGTCGTGCCCACGGTGTTGCTCCATCAGGCAGAGCTTCCCTGTTCTCAGCTGGAACAGCCAGCGGGCCTTGAAAAGGTCTGGAGCAGCAAAGTGCCTCTCGCTGGAAGTTAAGTGAGCTTTGTGTGAAAGCAGCAAGGACACTTCCCTCTTGATTTGGACGAGGCAAGAAATGGCCTGAGAGCCTTTGCAGCTCTGGTTGCTCAGTGTGAAGGGTTTTTTGTGGGTTTTCTTATGGTTGTTACATTCCCCCCCCGCCTCCTTCCTCTGACGCGTCCCTATTTACCTCTCGTTTTAAGATCTACCGTTCCAGTCACCATAATTCCGAGCAAATAGCCTTGTTGCTTCTTTTTCGTGATGCAAACATCCAGCCTGGATCTTGGGGAGTGTCTGGAGGCAGGATGAGATCCCAAGTGCACACACAACCCAGGTCCTGGGCTTGGAGTGGTGTCTGCTGTGTTGAGTGTTGCCCAAGGGAGATGGAGTTAAATAACTGGCCCATCCTCTTTGGCGGGGCTTTAAAAGGCAGTTTGGTGGCTGATTGTGAAGAGCTGGTGGCTCTGAGGCTGACGACTGGCTCCCGGGGCTGACGCTGTGTTCTTTACCGTGTCGCTCACCCTGCCATAACCTCTTGGGGCAAAGCCTGGGCCGCGCTCCCTCCCGCTGCAGAAAGGCGATGCTCACGGTGAAAGCTGCACCTGAACGCGGCAAGGAGGGAGGTGCTGCGGCAGCCCCTGCCAGCACGTGCCTTTTTATTTTTCCCTTGAATTCCGCTTCGCACGCCCTCGCTTCCTTTTTTTCCCTTTGAGCCCCCGAGCCCCGCGCGCCTGACGCGGGCAGGAGCGCCCCGGGATGGGTGGCAGCGCTACAGACGCGCCTCGCCAGTGATGTGCGGCAGCTGCAGGATGTTGGACGCGTCTCCTGCGGCGTTTCGATGGCAGCGCTTGGAAGTCCAGCCAGGCTGCTGCCCACCCTCAGTCACAGGGAAGCCTTCCTCTTCCAGGCGGGGCACAAGAAGGAAGTGTCTGGCATCCCGTTCCTGAGCGGGCTTGGAGTCAGGCCTTCAGCATCCTTACACTTGGCATTTTGTCCATCTCTGTATATTCTGTAAGAGCCTGGAGAGAGATTCCTGTCTTGTGAGACCAGACTGTGTGTGTCGCTTTGCTGCACTCAGCTTTCTACTTTCTCCCAAAGCAAGAATTCCCACCTTTCTTCCCCCTCCTCCTTTTTTTTGCCTCCCTCTTTTTTTTCCTTTAAGCCAAGCTCTGTTGCTGTTGGCTGCTTTTCCACCTTTTCATCCCACATTAGCATCATTTGCTCCGCAGCTTTGCTGTGTTGCCTCCGTGTTGGTGCAGCCAGGAGCCTGTTGACTTGGTCTCCGTGCCCCATCCCAGCCTTCCTCCTAATTCGGGAGCTGCTGTTCCAGCTGAAGTGAAGTTTTGTGATGGAAAATGGTTGCTATGATGCCCATGGAGACTAGCAACCAGTGCTGGAGACTCCGTAGAGCCAGTGCTGCCCCACTTCAAAATCAAAATAAATTAAGAATTTGCACCTCTCCCTCCCCAAAAAAGATGCTGCCCTCGCCATGGAGGCATGGGCAGCAGTGACTGATGCAGCAGGGAATGGGGATTCCCTTCCTGAAGCTCCCAGGGTGTTATTTTAATATTGCACGGATGCAGAAGTGAATTGGATGCATTATTTGGCTTGGCTTGGTGATGCCACACAGTTTTGTGCTGCTTGTTGTTTATGCAGAGTTGTTGGAATTATCTCATGGAATGACTTGTGTCATTTCCAACGTGGACAAAGCTTTCCTGCATGGACTGAGACCTTCTAAGGTGTTTTCTTCTGGACTTGGGTTTTTGGTTAAACATGGTGTTAATGTTTCTCGCAGCTTAATGTTTGTTTCCTATGGCAAAGCAAATGTCTGGAAGCCGCAACCAAAACGTCCTGGTTTTGAAATGGAAATAAACTGCTGGAATTGTGGGGAAACGCTTTGGTGTTATCAGTTGTTATTCTGTAACAGCTCCACCTTTTTCCCTGGAAGAAACAAGGTTTTGAGTACTCCAATTGGTGCTGGCTGGGATGTGCAGAGCTTTGTGGGGAGAAAACAGCCCTGTCTCCAACCTCCAACCATTGGTCTCCAACCATTTACTTTTGGGATGAAGGAAGGGGAGAGAGATTTTTTTCCATGCTCTTTCTCCTGCAAGCACCACTTCAGGGCTTAGGTGGGTCATGACAGGTACCAGCAGCGGTGCCCTTTATTCCCTGTGGGCATTCATCCCCCCCACCACGTGCACACCAATATCCTGGCCTGTATTTATTTAACAAGGAAATTTTATTTCCCCTCGCTGCGGGGAACAGGAGGGGGAGAAAAAAAAAGGGCAAATTTTTTCACTGGGAACAAATCTCATTTTCAAGAGTCCTGACAAAATGAGCCATAAAATTACAATATTTCAAAGTGCTTTGTAATTCTAGCGGGGACGGCTCTTCATCATGGAATCTGAAAGCTCAGAAAATATAAAACTCATTAGATTAAAATAAACCACCTACCGCACGAAAGAAAAGCTTATTTATCAATATCAATTTACTTCTGATTACCCTGTTCTGCAATTTGTTATTTTTGGGAATTATGATTTCGGTATGGCTCTTGCCAATATGGGGGTGGGAATAAAAAAAAATCAAAATTAACTTGTGATTTTTTTTTTTCCTTTTGAATCCTGCCTATTGTAAAGCCCGTGCCAGGAGGCAATAGCAATAAGAAAAGGTGGATTTCTGGTGGTGCTTGTTTTTAAGGAGCCAGAGGGAATGGGGGAGCTGGGAAAGCGGGAATGGCTGGTTTTTTTTGGTGGGAGGGATGATGCCAAGCGATGTGCTCTGCTGAAGGGGATCCCAGGGATGCTCCCTTGGATGAATGTTTGGTGGCTGGACCGTCTCCTGGCCGCTCTTCCCAGTTGACCACAGTGGTGGAGGAAGCTTGGGAGAGCGGGCACGGGTGAGGTGCCCGGGAAAGAGGTGTCCCCCAGCAGCTAGAGGGATTCTGTGGACACGGTGGCATCCTGGTGGCACCTCAGGTACCACCACTCCACCTCCAAGGGAGCAAACCCTGTGGGATTCGCTGTGGGCAATTTTGGGGGGGGCCGTCATTTGTGTTTCATCACCGGAAGAGGGGCTTTTTTGGGAAGGCGAATAGTTTCCTCTCGTGGAAGCCGTTTGGGAGACGCTTTGATTTACACTTTCATTTCTCCTTTATGCCCCTGGAACAGCGCGGAGCAAACGGGGAGGCTGACACTGTAAATCCTGAGGCGCAAGTGCCGCGGTGCTGTTTGGGGAAGGGAAGACCAGGTGGGAGGGGGGGAAGGGGAGAGAGGGGCCAGGGGCTCAGGGAATGATTAAAACATCTCAAATGTGGAGCATCTCTGCCAGCCAAGCTTCGAAACCACGGCTCTGATGGAGGCAGTGAAGTGTTTTGTGCGTGGAGCCGCTCTCGTATCCAGCCGCCCAGCAGTGCATTTAAAAATAACCAGGGCAGGTGCAGAGCCCTGAAGCCGATGTTCAGGCACCCCAAGAGCAATCCGTGGCCCGGGCTCGAGCAGTGGGAGCATCTCAACTCTGGTGTTTCACGGAGGTGAGGTGGTGGGAGGCTCTTGGAAGGCCGCTGGCATGGGTGTGTGCCAAGGACTGGAGCTGGCGCTGGCCTGGCTCCATCCGTGTCCCCACGTTTAGGGGATGCAGTGATGCTGTTTAAGCAGCAAAAAGCCACTTCCCGGGCTTGGGAAGGAAGCGCTTGGGGAAAGCGGGCTGAAAAACCTCCGCTTGACCTGAGCCGGTTCCTAAACTTTCAAGCCTTGGACTCATTTGTGGTGTTTGCTCTGGTTCCTGTCCGTCACCATTTATTGAGGTTCTGCTGCTCCGTGTGCCCCAGGGAGCAGCTGCCAGCGGATGGGGAAACCTCTGGTTTCACATTAGTGCCAGGAGGCAACAGTTGAGTTCCCAGGGACGACTCGCCCAGAGACATTATTATGCTGGAAACCACACGGAATGCTTCCTCCAAAGAGCCTCTTTCAGGCAGAAGGTGCAATTTAATATGCTCTTAGTCACAATTTTTAAGTTCTCCCCGGAGAACTTCTCTATCCCGTTCCTTAAATTTGCAATATTTGAGTGAACCATCTCGGGGAACCAGTGAAGAGCTGCAATATTAATGAAGACAGAGAAAATCAAAATGACATTTCAGGCAATTACTTACATAATGAAGTGACTGACTTGGAATATACAATATTTAGATTTATCAGAACACTCGAAAGGGGATGCTGTCAGCCGCCTTGATTTCTACATCACATAAATTGTTTTTCCACTGCCCCGTTGCTTTTTAAACACAGGCTGTGAAGCCGGAAAATAATGTTTCCGCTCACTTGGGCTGATAGTGGTGCTGCTTGAGGAGAAAGTTAGTGTTCTCCTCAGTGTCAGAAGACAGGGAAACTCATTTCCATCGTATCCTCGGTGGCTGCAGCACCGTGAGCTTGGGCTCTGCTGGCCAGGGGGATGCAGGGGTCTGAAACGGGGGAAGTTGTCTATGTCTGAGATTTTCTTCTCCCAAAACCTACTAAACCAAGGGGGCAAATTGAGATGTTTGGTGTTTTGCTCTATTAGAAGAATCTCTTCTGCTTTCGTTGGCCGGATCTAAAGATTTAAAGGGCGTGTTAGGATGCCTGGCTCCTGGGGAAGTGGTGATTTTTGTTTAGAAACTGTGGGGTTTTTGGATGCTCTGCTGATACTGAGCACTCAGAAATCAGAAGCTTGTCGGGGGGTGGAGGTTTGAACTCTCCTGCCCTGTCCCTGTTTCCTGGGGAGGCTGGCATGATACACCTAAAAGTGAAGCCGGGCTGACCCCAAATGTCTTCTCAGACTTGCACTGAAATTCCTAAAGATGCACAAAATTACACCACAGCACCATTTCTCTTGCCTGGGCACAGACCTTTTCTCCCAGACGTTTTCTCGTAGCAAAATAGCTGAAGAAATTAGAATTTCAGGCCCTTTCTGCAGTGACAGAATTGTTATGAGCTGTCTTCTCTGACACATCCATCAGTAAAACTAAAATACGTGTAGCTGTTGCTTTGAAGCTCCTGTAGGAGCATCAACGAGGGCGCCCGTGAATCTCTTGGAGGGGCAGTGGGGTGGCAGAACCCTCCACCCTGAGCTGGGCTCCCAGCTGCAGTGCCATGTGCTGGGATAACTCTGCCTGCTGGCATTTTATTTAATAATAAAATTAAATAGAGCAGGGTGCTGTCAAGGGAAGGCTGAGCTGCTGCTTTTGGGGTAAACGGAGAGGAAAAAAGTTAAGCAAGGCCGGGCTGGATGAGGCTTGGAGCAACCTGGTCTAGTGGAAGGTGTCCCTGCCCACGGCAGGGGGGTTGGATCTGGATGGTTTTTAAGGTCCCTTCCAACCCAAACTGTTGTGTTGATTCCATGAAGGGTGGGCAAAGGTGGAACCCCGGGTTTGTGGAGGAGCTGTCTGTCCGGATGCTCCCCGGGTGGGAATCACACGTGTCACATCAGCGTATCCAGGTCTGCTGCTGTAGCGATCTGTCCTGCAAGTGCTGCGAGCGCCAGGTGAACCAAAACTTGTCGTGCGCAGGACCGGTTGCAAGTGTAACGAGTCCCTGCTTGAGCTGGGGAATGGCAAGAGTGATTTATTACTCGATTTAGCCCTCTCTGCTCTGGCCAGTGCTTGATCTCAAGCGGGAGCTGGTTCTGTGTTTAACTGCAGGTTCATCTCTGTCCCTGAGGATGGCTGTCACCTCTGTTCTCTGTCACTGGGGCTGCTGCTGCGTGGATGTGCTGTGCTGGTGGGAGAACATTCCACTGCCCCACAGCTTGCACGGCACCCACAGCAAAACAGAGAGCTTCAGGCACTGGCCACTTTGGTGTCCTGTCAGCCTCAGGGCTCTGCGTGAGCTGCTCGGGGGGGTTCCTTGTGCCTGTGTGCACTGTACGTGATTTATACTTGCCCCTGGGGTGGGACGTTTTAAGACCCACCTGTACGAATTTACCCTCAGAGTGGGACTTCGCTCAGGTTTTGTGGGATCGGTTTGGAAAAGGCTTTGGGCGTGGTGGTCTGAACCCCGAGCGAGGGTGTGGCGTTGTGCGTGCAGCTCCTTGGCACTGTTTTATTCTGGTGCCTCATCGTGAGGAGCCTTGTGCTGTACTGAATGGGAAGCTGGGGAAATTTGGGAGGCGGAGAGGGATGCAGGCACGTTTGCCAGCCTCTCTGCTTCCCGTGCTCCCGCAGAGCCTGTTCTGCAGCCACCCAGGTGGTTGAAGAGGTTTGAGGGGCTCTGCTTTGTCCTCCCAAATCCTGGTGCCTCTCCAGTGATTCTGGGTCAAGCTTCCCGCGCCGCTCTGCCAAATCATCTTAAATCCTTGGTGCTGACAGCTCGCTGCTGTGTCGCTCCCGGGTTGCAGCAGCTCTTCCTTACCCTCAGCATCTCCCTTCAGTGCTGGAGCAGCTCATCTCAGCTGGGGCTCCTCCTGTCCTGACCACGGAGTTCACCGTGGCTTGTCCCCTCGCACCGGAGGGGCCCTTGGAAAGTGGGAAAGGAAAAATGGAGCACCTGCCCCAGGTTAATCTTGGATTTGGCACTCGCCAGGAGGGTGGTTGGGGCTCTGGTGACCTGAGAAACAAAACATTGGTGTCCTGAGCGTCCTCTGGGGCCCCGAGCCTGATTTTGGGAGACAAGGGCACACCCATGGAGTGCTGGACTTGACCCTGCCTTTGTTCTTTGACAGGAACCATGAAGTGTCGCGCTGCCGCCGGCAACTTGCTGCTCCTCCTCTTGCTCCTGGAGCTGGTCCGTCCAGGTAAGTCATCAGGGCTCGTGTTTGCAAGGAACAAAAGTGATGATTGCTGTGTTTGTGGTCTCCTGAGGACTGTGCAAAGCAGCATTGCTAGGGTGAAGGGTATGGGTAAGCAGATCCCTGTCTCCATCCCACAAAGCCCTGGGGACCTGCAGGTCGTGCTCCCCACTTTTTTTGCAGTCATTGCTGACTGCACACCCGGCATCAGATATCCCTTCCTGGGAGAGAGCAGGTGGGACTGGAAAGAGCCTTGGAAGGAGGATGGATGTGCTGGTGAACCCAGCAGTGGGAGATGCTCCTGGTGTATCTCAGCAGGAAGCCCTTAGCAACTTAAAGGTGTGAATTCACCAAGTCAAAGCTGGTGGTGGACCTGGCGTTAGGTCAGTTTATGTAAATAAAACCTAAAGAAACCTAGAGGGAGTGATCACAGGCAGGATGTGAAGCAGAAGCTTGTTAGCTGTTCAGCAGCAGAGGTGTTGCTGGCAGGGCTCTCCCTCTGCTATCAGCAGCGGAATTGCTAGCTGAACTGTGCTTTTAGGGGAAATAACTCCTCTCCAAGCTGCAAAACCTCTTGTCTGATTCCAGATGGAGGGAAGGCAGGGCTGTGGGCTGGCAGAGCCTCCAAGGTCCGCTCTCTTCCCATTGCTGCTCTGGGTCTTCGCTGGCACGGGGGCTTCTGGCAGGGAGCTGGTGGGAGAACAGACTTTTGGTGTAGAAAATGTGCCTTTCGGGACAGGTTTTGGCATATCACAGGGTGCATAAGTCCTGGAAACGTACAGCAAAGCTCCGTGAAAATTGGGATTGTTACATGAATGGCCTAAAACCCCTGGGTGCTGGTGGGGGAGAGGGTGGCTGGGCGGGAGTTTGCCTGTGTGGCTCTTGCTGATAAACAATAGCGAGCGTGTGTCCATTTGATAGCACTGTGCCCTTTGGAATGAAGGCTTTTTTCCCCCCCTTTCTTCCCCTCCTGAAGCCTCAAGATGGCTTGCTCAGATTGGCAGCCTGATTAAGCAGTCAGTGGATGACATTAGCTGTGACTGACAAGCGCAGTCAATCTCCCTCCGGTGTCGTGTTGGATCAAGTGTAGCCTCGCTGGGTAACTGCCCTGTCACTCCTCTGGAAGGGGGGAAAAACGAGTGAAAAGAGACAACACCGCGAGTCCTTTGGCCTCTGGAGAGATCGCTTCCCCCAAGTGTTCAGTGTGCCCCATTGGAAGTGGGGTGGTGGCTTTTGCCTGCCTGGCTTGGGGACTTGCTCCTTCATTGCCATAACAAACTGCAAAGCCTTGGAGAGGCAGCACATGGAAAACAGGGATTTGGAGGCTCGCAGCTGAGCGGTGTTCCAGTCCTTCTCTCCTAAACCCTGCCCACTGCTTGGTTGTCATCTCCTTGATAAGCCAGTGCTGGCACAACTCCTGTGCCTGGGATAGGGAGAACTGTGCGGATGCCCTGCCATGCTCCCTGGGGACTGCAGGTGATGGAGCTCCTCTTCCCAGGAGAATTACAAAGCTCCTGGCAAAGCCATGAGCCGGGTAAATGCTCAAGTGCAGCCTGAGTGGGCTTGGAGTGTTTGCAAGAGGCTGGTTTAGCTCTGACTTGGCAGTGGGGTCTCTCTGCTCCTACCTGGCTAGCGCTGCAGTCACTGTTGATGAGCAGAGACCTCCATCCCCTCAAGGAGGGACTAAGGGGTTCAGGACTGCCATGCTCTCACAGCAGCAATGGCCAAGGATGTGAGTGCTGACTCCAGAGGGCAAAGCCATCAGCAGGGGGAACGTGGAGCAGGCATGGAAGGCACACCTGCAGGGAAGAGAATCTCCCAGAACATCAAAACAGCATTGATTGTGATCCCTGGGAGCCTGCTGGCAACTTGTGAAGGAGCAGAAAAGGGTTACAGGTGTGTGTGATGAAGTGATGGTTTTCTGCCGTTGTGCAAAGAGCCATGTTAGAATCACAGAGTGGTTTGGCTTGGAAGGGACCTCAAAGATTGTCAACTTCCAACCCCCCTGCCATGGGCAGGGACACCTTCCACTGTTCCAGGGTGCTCCAAGCCCCATCCCACCTGGCCTTGGACACTTCCAGGGATGGAAGCATCTTCATGGCCTCCTCTGGACTCGCTCCAGCAGATGCACATCCTTCCTGTGCTGGGGGGACCCCTCCCTGTGTTGAGGGCTCCAGGGATGCTACATACTGGGTGACTGTGACAGTCTCCCAAAAGGAAAACCCAGCTGCTGATCCACTAGATGAAGGCACAAGTGATGGCTGGATCACAGTGGCGCCTTTGGAAAAGCGTGAGCTTGGTTTTAGGATGTGTGGCATGTGGATGTGATTCCCAGATTAATTTCTGTGAGAGGGCAGGTGTCAAGAAAGCCAACAGAACGTTGATAGCTCCGGGTTGAATGTGAAAGGAAAACTCCTGGCCATCCTAAACTGGGCAGCCGGACACGTGTTGGGAGCCTTGTGCTTTGCAGAGCAGCTCGGTACCTTTTGGCAGCACCCAGGTTATGGGGGCAAGAGCTCGTGGCCACATCGGAGACAGGGAGTTCCTGCAGGCATTCCGTGGATGCAGCCCTTGGCAGTGGTCTGGGCTGTGGGGGAGGTGGAAGTAGCTGTGGTTGGGATGTGAGTGTTGAGACTGGCCAGGGAGACGGGGCTGATGGGGCTGTGGCTTCAGCCCACAGCATCCCTTTGCTGTTTTGGGGGGGCTGTCTTCCATTCATCACAGAGCAAATCTATCAACATGACCTATATTTCTGTAGCGTCCGGATGCTTTCCCTCCATCTCCTCCCATCACACGCTGCCCTTTGGAGTTCTGGCAGTGCAGTGACAGCCCTGCTCTTTATCCTGGGATTTGCAGCCCAAAGCAGTGTCCTGCCTCCAGACGCTCCTCCTGCGTTTCCCAGCTCTCAGGTGCCCCTCACTCTCCTCTCCTAACACACAGATCCTGAATGCCGGGTGGTTTGGACACCTCCAAGCACCTGCTGCAGCTGAGATTTGGAAAGTGCAATTTATTTTTAGTGTTAGTGGTGATATTAAGAAATGTATTTTGAAACAGAGAGGTTTGCAGAAGCGAGTCCTCTGTGCCAGGGGCTGCTTGGGGTGTTTTAGCCTCATCTGCCCCTTTCAGAGCCTGCTGGTCCCAGAGTGGCAGCCAGTGATGAGGGTGCTCAGGAGCCCCAGAGATGCCTTTAGCTCTAAATAACCCACTTTGTCAGGGTGCTTCTCATTTTCTTTCCAGGTACTTAACTCCAGAGGCTGAGACTTAAATGTGCCTTTTGCAACAGCACTGCCTCCAGTGCTTTCCCACTTCTCCAGGTGTTTAACCAACCTGGTGCCTCGGGAAAGGGGGCAGCGCTGAAAATCCTTGCCTTGTTACGGAGGGAGCCCTGGAGGAGCTTGGGCTGCTCCCCCATCCTGTGCCCATGTGCCCCCCGAGCAGGTTTCTTTGGATGCACACCTGGGACCTGCGTTTGAAAGGTCTTAGGAGCATCTCCCTCCATTGGGAGCTTGGGCAGGCAAAGGAGATGCTGAGACTTGGTCTTGTCCTGGTTTCTGGAAGTGGGATGCTGAGCACACTCAGCCAAACCTTCTTGGAAAATCATTGCATTTCTCTCCTGCCTCCTTTTTCCCTGCATCCCTCAAATGGCAGATATTCCCTGGCTGACTCTTTCCCTGGCTCAGGCTACAGTTGTCGTTCTCCTACGTGCTCTGCACTTGACTCTGTCACCTAATGAGGCTGCGGTCCAGGGGCAGGCTCGGAGCTTCCAGCTCCGTAGAAAGGAAGTGAGCCTGGTTATTAAAGGTGAAAGGAAGCAATTAGAGGGGAGGGTGACTGGGTGATGGGAGAGGGAAGGTGCAGGGGGTTTGCTGGGATGGCTGGTGAGGCGAAAGGCTCTCAAAGGCATTAATTAGGCAGTAAAACAATAATTGATGTTCCTGGTCCCTGAGCTGTCGGCTTCCCCCTTCCCCTCTGCCTCCACCCTGCAGAGGAAAATACCAAAACCAGAAAGGCCCGTAGAGGGAAGTGACTCCCCAGGAAGCTTCTATGGGGGACCTCATGGTGCTTTCTGTCCTGCTGTCCCCCATCTCACAAGCCTGGTCCCCTGCGTGCATTCCCGAGCCTCTCCCAGCCCTGCTGGCCCATGCCAGGGAAATAACTCCTTGCTTTTGTCCTCTCCCCAGGTCAGGGCAATCGGCTGCCATACTTCATCAACTACTTCTTTGACACCTACCTGCTGATCAATGAGGACACACCTGTGGGTAAGTAGGACGTGCCCGTGGGCAAGATGGGGTGTCTGCTGCTGCCATCCCCCCCTCCCATGGAAAAGCATTGAAGGAATGCTTTTGTTTTGATTGACAGATGTAGCTTTTCTTTCTTTCTTTAGCTGGGGATTGGTTTTTAGTAAATGCAGAAATCGACCCGGTCACTCTCGGCGCCTTTCCAGGCTCTCAGTCCATTAAACTTGTGGTCTTCAATCAGGGCTCGTGACTGGCTTCTAATGTGGGAGGAATCGATTGGGAGCGGAGGGCGGCTGGGATGGAGGCTGTGGAGGCCCCTTCTCGCATCTGCTGCTGCCTCCAGCCGTGCAGCCCGAGCAGCACCCTCCCAAAAAAGGGCTCTTGCTGCACCCACATCATCCCTGGAGCTACTGAGGGTTGAAAGATACAG
This sequence comes from Pseudotriccus pelzelni, assembly GCA_035584735.1. Classification (NCBI taxonomy): domain Eukaryota; kingdom Metazoa; phylum Chordata; class Aves; order Passeriformes; family Tyrannidae; genus Pseudotriccus; species Pseudotriccus pelzelni. Next base: position 2,067,961 of record JAWMRA010000162.1, on the reverse strand, counting down.
GAGAGGTCCCCTCTAGTGACTGCTCAGCTCAACCAGGCCTTCCAGCTGAGCCTTCTGTCCCGTCTTGGGGTCCCCTTGGTCGCATATTTGCAACCCGCGGCATCCTGCTGAGTGGCATTTGGGGTGGTGTCAGAGCAAGCAGGCAAGACGTGGAATCTTGGTAGCAACTTTAGGTAGGTGGTGGAGGCTCCTGGGTGGTAGCTCTGCACAGAGATGCATCCTCAGGAGAAGTCCTGGAAAGGGGGAGAAGGAGGGAGAACTGGTTGGGAACAGCTTAATGGAAACGCTTCCCCATGGAAGACCTTGCTGTCCAGGTACTTGAGCTTGAAATGCTTTATGGGAACTGGACTGAACTTCTGTTTTGTCAGAAAATAGGGGAGGATTTCTGACAGTCTGCTTTGCAGTCAGACCTTGTGCAAGTGAAACTGCTTTTGGAATTACTTGGGGGGGTTTGAATTTTTTTTTTTTTTTTTTAAACCTTGTGTTACACCGTATATATATAATTGACTCTTAAGAATATTGGCGCCCTGGGATTTTGTTTCCAGTTGCACTGGAGAGAAATGTCAGCCTGGAAGGAGTTGACAAACGGTGTTTCTGTGTGTCCTGCTGGGGGTAGGTGTTTTCTGAGTTAAGGCTTATTAACTTTTAAAAAAAAAAATAAAAATAGGCGTTGTCCGGAAACACCTTTCTTGGATCCTGAGTGTGAGTAGCAGAACAGTATGTGGCACCTGTTCCCTACGAAAAAAAAAAGGTGCCTTCTTTTTTTGAGGTCTGTTCAAGTGCCCATCTGTCCCTCCCCGCTGCATCCCCAGGCTCAGCCCTGCCTCACACCCAACCCAGCAGCTCCCTGCTTGCTGCCTGCTATGCCAAAAGGGATCTTAAGCAACAATTAAGAGATCATTCCCCCTCTAATCACTTACAAGAGTAAATTAGTCTTGTCAGGAGCTATTAAGACAGAGAGCTCGGAATTCATTAGGCGAGATTGGGCCGAGGGAGCTGCTGGCGCTGCCGCCGGTCCAGGCTGATTAATTTCTCCCAAAACATCATCAATGCCCATCTGTTTCATTTAGGTCTGGGGAGAGCAATTTTCAGGTGGACTGACCCTCTAGTCAGTTATTTCACCCAGAAGTAATGGGAACACACACACACGTGGAGGGAATGTGAGACGTGGGCTCCTGGAAGGCAAAGGTGCCTGGGAGGGAATTGCAGGAGACGGGGGGGAGATGCCTGGAGAGGAGGATGAGGAGGAGGGCTGATGACTGGTTGGGCTGTGGTGGCATGGGCAAGAGGAGGTCCTGAGAGAGCCCAGGCCAGCTGCCAGCAGCCGTGTCGCCGTGTGTTCTGCTCAGAAGGCGGGAGTACCGGGGGTTAACGGGCCTTTGGAGGAAGAGTTTGAAGGAGAGGGACTGTCCATCTTTATCGTGCTGCTCATTGCCTTAAGCAAAATCATTCCAAGGGCCGTCTTATTTAATCCCAAACCCTTTGGAGAGCTGTGGATAAGGGAGAGTGGCGTGGCTGTGGATGCCAGGTGAGTTTCTGGAGGGCACTGCTGCCACTGGGGTTACCTGCAGCCCTGGATTTGTCAGCAGGTGGGGGTGGGCAGGCAGCACTCTGGGCTTCTCTTGGTCAGGGTCCCTCCTGCTGCCAAAGGAAAGTCTTCTTAGCATAATGTAATGACTGGAGTCTAATTGCCCAGCAAATGGATTTGCTGTGATCGGGACAGGAATGGGAAAATGAAGATGATCCATCATGTCAGGTCTGTAACTAGCCTTATAACCACCTAGCCTGGATTCACCCGAGTTTCTCTGAAAGCTTTCATGCCTCAACGCCTTGCAAAATGCATGACAAAAGAGGCCATTCAGACGAGTGCAATTCCACTTCCCCGTCATCCTTGCGATAACATTTTAGCATCGCTGGAATAATGTTGTCTTAAAAGAGTGGGAAACTCTTTAACCATTGCACTTGAGGTGATAACCGGCACTTGGCCTTGCTCTCAGGCCATGCTGTGTCAGGGGCACAGTCACCTGGGTGGGCTGGGGACGACGTGTCCCTCCTGCTCCTCAGGCCTTGGTAACACACACCTTGCTTAAAACTAGGAGTAAATCTGAATCTTAGGCCAGGTTGGATGGGGCTGTGAGCACCTGTGGGAGTTGTCCCTGTTTGTGGCAGGGAGTTGGAACGAGATGATCTCTAAGGTCCCTTCCAACCCAAACCATTCTGTGAAGGACTGGTGTCCTCTGTAAAACCTGAGCAGTGCATGACGTGGGGAAACCCACTGGGATGAGCATCCCCTGGGCAATGTGAGCGTGAAAAGATGCTGGTGAAGCTGCTGACAGCACTGGGACAGCTGGCAGGTGGGAGGGCTGGTCTCTCCTGGGACTTCTCCAAGGCTGCTGCTTGATTCCCTGAGTTATTCCTGGGCAGCAGAGTGCACAGCTGAGGCTCTCGGCTCGCTGGGATGCTCTCCTGAGAGCCACTGGGATGCCTCCAGTGACTGGTGGGATGCTCAGCCCTGGGTCCCCCGAAGTTGGCTGCCTCAGCATCTCGTCCCACGTGTGAACCCGTGGCAGTGCAGGGCCGAGGAGAACCCCCAGCTCAGCAAGTCCCACAGTCAGGGCTGCCGAGAGCGACAGCCCCGGGCGGTGCTGGCTCAGCACAGCGTGCAGTGACCGGGGCTGTGTTTGCTGCTCAGAGCCCCCTTTTCCTTCCCTTTGGCTCCGTGCCTCTCCCAGGAGGCACAGGCCGTGCTCTCCATCCCCCGTGTTCGGAAAGCGAGGCGGATGGATGGCTGACAGGGAATTTCAGGGGCCGCTTCTGCCCCCTTTTTGCTACGGGCAGCTTTTGCTGAGCTGAGAAACACCGTGGCTCTGGGTATTTCTCCACTAAACTTGGAAGGGCAGAGCTGAACCGTGCTCTTTTTAAGACTTACTTCAACATGAGCTGTACTGGACGTTTCCTGTGGAGTTGTGTCCTGTTTTTTCACAACAAGTTGTGGCTCTCAGTGTGCCCCCGAGGCTGTTGCAGCCCAAGAGGAGCCAGGGATAGTAAAGTAGCACTGAGGTGTAGGTGTGCTTTGTTGGCTGCTGGTGATTAAAGGGTGTAGGCTGGCATGTGACACCTCATGCCTGCTGGGATGGAGAGTTATTTCACAAGAAAACTAAAGAGGAACATGGTATTTAGCAGGCAGGGTTCTGGCTGGTGACTCTTCACGTGGATCTGAGGCAGCACATCCCTCTGATATTTGTGGGTGACTTGACTTGATTCTCGTTCCTAGGCGAGGACCAGGCTTTTCTTCTCCAGGCAGGGAAGGCTGCCATCCTCCCCACACGCTGTATCTGTCCTTTCCAAAGCAATCCTCTCTTCCAGCACATCCTTTTGCTGCAGTGCTCTGGTCCTGGACAGCCAGATGCTTTGGCACCCAGGAAAGGTCCCCGGGGGTGCTGGGCCACTCAAGCTGCTGCTGAAGATACGGTTATCTGAGTGGTATTGAGCACGGGCTAAACCTGTTTGATCCCACAGCTGTAGGCATCTGGGCTCCTCCATGGCACTCGCCTAATGCATCACGGGAAGAAAAAAGGGAAAAAAAAAATGCTGGCGCTCTGGTTTCTGCATCCTTCTGGGCTGATTAAAGCGTTTCGGAGCTCAGATATCCGTGCATGAGGCTTGGGGGCCATCTGTTGGAGATGGCTTTTGATGGATTGGCTATCTGAACGCGGCACAGCCACGGGACCCTTTTCCCTTAGGAGTGTCCTGGCTTCCCCCCACTCTTGCAGGGATATGCTGCTGTTGCTGGAGAGGGAGGGAGAGCTGTTGTTGCTCGTGTCCTTCTTGCTCAAAATTAAGTGCTAAAGAGAAAAACTAACGTCGGTGCACCACGGGGTTAAAAAGTCACAGTGGCAGGACCAGAAAGTACCCCGGGCGTGCAGTTAATGAGGTGCTAATTGCGTAGCAAGGAGGTGGGGCTCAGGGGGTAGGCTTTAAAGCTTGGGGTTAACACCTCCAGGAGCAAAGCAGCATCTCCGGAGCGTGGGGCAGGGCAACAGACTCCGCGAACGATACAAGGTAGGGTGGCTTTTGGCAAAATTTGGCGAGTTGGAAGGTGCGTTTCGAAAATGTGGCGGCCCTGGTAGTAGAGTGGATGGAGAGCTTGGAAATGCCTCCTTGATTGTAAAGAAATGTGTGTTAAAGCAGTGGGTGTGCCCTCTTCACACCGGTGCTGCCGGGAGCTCCCTTCCCGTGACTGCAGAGTTGGCCGAAATCTGTGGAATGGGACCTCTCTCTGCCTTTGCTTGGCCTAATTAAAGGCAGCCCCCGCCTTCCCTTTAGAGGTGCTCCATCCAAGGTCGCTGTGCAGTGGGGGTGTGTGTGTGTTTTAGTTTGCTGAAACAGGTCCAGAAACGCTCCACGGGAAAGCTAATGCCCTGTCAGGAAGGCAAGGTGGGAACGTGCACGTGTGAGGAAGGTGAGAGCTGAAAGCCAGGAGACCTTTTCCTGCCCCGGCAACGCCAGTGCTACGTGTTGACATCTATTTGTTAAGGATTTTTCTTCTAGTCTGCAAAGCTGATTTTCAGCCAGACCAGCATTCAGGTGTAGCTGATGGTGGGATTACTGCAAGATGGGCTGGACTTACAAGAGTCAAGATGGTACAAGGAGAAGGACTTGGGGGTGCTGGTGGGTGAGAGCTGGACGTGCCCCAGCCATGTGTGCTGGGACCCAAACCCCCCCCCCCCCCCCGTGCCCTGGGCTGATCCCACAGCGTGGGCAGCAGGAGAGGGGAGGATTCTGCCCCTCTGCCCTGCTCAGGTGAGATCCCCTGCAGAGTTGCCTCCAGCTCAGGGGTTCCCTGGGAAAGACATGGAGCTGCTGGAACAAGTCCAGAGGAGGCCATGGAGATGCTCTGGATCCAGCTGGGAAGGCTGAGAGTGTTCACATGGAGAAGAGAAGATTCCTTCCAGTGCCTAAAGGGGCTCCAAGAGAGCGGGAAAGGGACTTGGGATGATGGTCTGGAGTAACAGGACAAGGTGAAATGGCTTGAAGCTGGCAGAGGGCAGGGTTAGATGGGATATTAGGAGAAAATTCTTTACCCAGCGGGTGGGGACGCCCTGGCACAGGTTGCCCAGGGAGGTGGTGAATGCCCCATCCCTGGAAGTATCCGAGGCCGGGTTGGACGGGGCTTGGAGCAACCTGGGCTAGTGAAAGGTGTCCCTGCCCGTGGCCGTGGGGTTGGAACAAGATCATCTCCGAGGTCCCTTCCAACCCCAGCCGTTCTGTGAAGCGGGCAAGGGAGGCTGTCCCTCCCTTTGCTGTGGTGTTGCCTCGGGTCAGCTCCAGCCGAGGGTGAAACCGCAGTGCTGCAGGTAAATAATCCCCAGCTGGGAGGGCAAGAGCAGAGCAGAAGTGGGCAAGTGTGTGGTGGGAGTTGGTGAGCGAGTCGTTCATAACGGTAAAAGCCCCACAAAGCTGTTCTCGCTCATCTGACAGAGACGAGGTGAGCTGGCAAGCACAGGGAGGAGACCCTAAACCCCTCGGTTTTCCTGCTGGGTGGGCTGGCGGTGTGGCAGGTCCCTGTTCGTCACCCCCGAGGGGCGTGTGCCTGTGTGCAGCCGGCAGGATTGATTTGGCCTTTTACGAAGGATCGTTCCAGAGGAACGTTCCAGTCTTCTGGCTGCCAGAGAGACTGCGTGTTTGTGAACAGGAAACCCGCCTCACAAGCTTTATTCTGGACAACACCGAGACTCCCCTTCAGAAAGGGACGCTGTATGCACATCTCCTTCGTCTCCTTCATCTTCAGTATAGGTGGAAAGTGATGTTATCACCCAGTGGCTGTTTTACTGCTTAAAAATGAACTTCCAGGACTGTCCAGTGCTCTGTGAAGGAGCAGCCTTGTTTCTAAGTGTGGGAACAACCCTAATGAACAGCAGGATTTGAGGAGAACTTAAGAAGGGCATCTCAGCTTTCCGAACTCAAGCCCTTTTTTTCCCCATCCCTTGTTGTTAGAAGGCCCACTGATGAAATTACTTGTTGAGCTGCAGAAAGCAGAGCATCCTTAATGAAAACTTAAGGCTAGAAAATTAGTTATTCCCAACATCTGGAAACTCTAAGGAAAAAAGGGCCCCACTCCCACCCAAACCCTTAACCCTGCGTCATTAAATTAATCACTTCATCAATCACTTAAGCTTTCATATCTGCTTTGCTAATAGGCAATAACGTTAATGCTTGTGTTTAAGAAGGGGAAGAGAGAGAGGGAGAAGGAAGAAAGTGTGTTTGCAATATGGATTCATTAACATGCCAGGGTAACCTTGCTTCTGGGCAACTGCCTCATCAAACCGGCTGAAGGTTTGATCTCACCACCTTTTGAGCCCTTGCACGGGGTCTCAGCTCTTTCCAAAGACGCAGAGAAAGATGTGTGAGTTTGGTAATGAGGTCTGGGGTGATTTTTTTCTTATGTCTGGCATGACTTTAGCAGCGCTAATTATCTGCACAGCGTTGTCTGCAGGAGCTTCATTTGGGGGCTGGCTTCTTGCTGGCTGTGCCCCATTCCTTGTTCCTCTGGTATGCCCGGGCTTGGATGTCGATGCTGTCCTAGCTCAGTTAAATTGTGTGTTTTTCCTGGCTGATTGGAGGCATTAGCACAGGTGACGAACCTGGTGTAGAGCAGGGCTAACAATGTGAGACAAGCATAGGAAAGCAAAAAACACAGGGTCGGGGGAAAAGTCTATTTGTGTGGATATGTGTGTATTTATTCAAGTTCGGAGACTCATATATATATATCTTTGTGGAGGTATTAATGTTACAAGGGAATGTATTGTGAGCCAAGAGTATTTCCCTGTACTGCAGGGAAATGCTTACATTTGCATACACTCGTAATTTTTATTTTTGGTGGAGAAGGTGAACTGTGACTTCACTTGAGTCTGTCAATGGGCTGTCATTAAAAACAAGCTCTGGTTGTGATAAACAGCGATAAATATGCTTATCAGAAACTTGATACATTTGGGTTGTGTGAGCTTAAAAAAAGAAGGAAAAAATCCCCCAACACTCCACTACCCCCCACCTCTGTGTTTGCACACAGCGCGTTCATCTGAGGTATCTGCAATCTGGATCTGCTCCACCACCCTCTGGCTGATTTCCTTCACTGAGGAGCAAAGCAAGAGGATGTGAGGGGACGCAGGGCCATTCCTGTGCCTTCCCCAGCGCTCGGGAGGAGCCCGTGCCAGGCTGGAGGGGAGCGATGGAGCGTCACACGTCACGCTCTGCGCTCGACGTGCTTTGCCACCCAGCCTGGGGCTGGGTGAGGTGGCAGGGGTGTTGAGTGACAGGTGCTGGGATAGATGGTTTGGAGATGGGCTGGCGTCCAACTGCTTGCACAGTTCACAGTTTATCCCTGGAATGCTGTGCAGGCACCCAGCCAGCTCCCAGGGCAGCTCCCAGGGCGAGGTGGTGAGAGGGCTGGAGCCCCTCTGCTCTGGAGCCAGGCTGGGAGAGCTGGGGGTGTTCACCTGGAGAAGGGAAGGATCCAAGGAGACCTGAGAGCCCCTTCCAGTGCCTAAAGGGGCTCCAGGAGAGCTGGAGAGGGACTGGAGTGATATGGGATACTGGGAAGGAATCCTTCCCTGCGTGGATGGTGAGGCCCTGGCACAGGCTGCCCAGAGAATCTGTGGCTGCTCCATCCCTGGAATTGTTCAAGGCCAGGCTGGACAGGGCTTGGAGCAACCTGGGAACCATGGAAGGTATCCCATTCCATGGCAGGGAGGTGGAAATGAGATGGTCTTTGGACTCCCTTTCAACCCAAACCATTCCATGATTCTATGATACTCTCAGTGGCTCTTTTTACACAGTTTTCAGACTTGTACAAAATTAACCTTTTAGATAAAGTTTACCATAATTGGTCACTGTGTAAAGCCTTGTCTTTAAGAAATAAAAAATTCAAACTATTTTTCATCACCACCAGTTGGCAGTTGTTGCCACCTGGTGTAAAACAAGCCAAAAATCCCAAAGAAAAAAAAACCCACAACAACAACAAAAGGGTAAAAAATGTCCAGCTTCTTTTCACCCATGTCAAAATTATCGAAGAAATTAGAACGTGAAAATTCACTTAGCGGGTCCCCATTATGGAAAACCACCACGTTCCAGTATCTGTATCAGCAGGTAGAAGAGAGAGAGAGCCCTTCTGGAAATGCACATTGGAGCTGTGGTGCTGGGATTGTGGCGCTCCCACTGTTGGGAAGCGCCTGGCTGGAAACCTGCCCTTATCCCCGTGAGCATCCTCTGCTTGGGGCCGGGATGGTGGGAGGTGTGCATGGTCACCGCTAGGCAAGCTTGTTTTATGACGTTTCCCGTGATTTTGGGGACCAAAAATCATGGGTCACCTCAGTGTTGTGGCGCCAATCCATCCTCTTCCCCATCTCCCGGCTTTTAAACCGATTCACCTCCAGCCTGCGCTAATGCACCTTTTCTGCCTCTGAATGGCTTAATGTGCTTGATTGGCAGGGGGAGTTAATAAATTGGTTCCTCCTGTCATACTGCTCCGGCACATTGATGGCTTTTGAATTAAACACTCGGGGAGAGGGGGGGGGAGGGAAATAAAGCCGGAGACAGCGTTGTTGGACAACTCAATGCAAACATCTGCTCCGTTTGCAGGGTGGTCAGAGCAGCGAATAAGCTCCGTGCGCTCCCTCTCCTAAAGATTTATTAATATTGCTCGGTACGCGAGGGGGAAAGATTTCAAACACTTGACATTTAATGGTTAGTAACTCAATTTTATTCCATTCATCTGCATGGGTTTGTCAGGTGCCTGCTCCGCCGAGGCTCTGGGATTGTATCACGGAGGTTGTCTCGCTGCCTGTGTGCAATTAGGGGGGTGATTCGGTGCCTGAATGCGGAGAAGCCTCTTTCTCTTTCCTTTCTAATTGATTATTAGCTTTGAGGTGAGAGCCGGTGTTATGGAATGTAATATCCTCTCATAAATGGTGATGCAGTGGCGTTCCTTGCTCCGCTGTGTTGGTTTCGAGCAGCTCATTTGAAAATAAGAGGAGGGGGGGAAGATTTTAAAATTTGGAAAGTCCAAGGGAGACTTAACAATTTGGAGTGTGGGGAGAAGCGAGGAGCAACCTCCCAGGCAGAGATTGATGGTTGTTCCTGATGATTTTTGGGAAATAGAGGGGAAGAAATAAGATATGGCAGAAGACTGTAAAATAAGGAACAGCACTGCGGAAAACCTTGACTCTGGAAACGCACCTTTTCCCTCATGACAGCAGTGTCAAATTAAACACATCCTGCCGGATAAAACAACATTCCTTCCCAGGGGAGCACGGATGTCCAACTGGGTGTAGTGGGGTGGTAAGGCAAGAAGCAAAGGGACCACACAGAAGGCACCATCCTGCCTCAGCACCTCTCCCACCAGCCCTGAAGCAGCTTTTCTAGGGGCATAGAGGGTGGAGAAAAAAACCCCAAAACATCGGCTTGGATTTGCAGGTTCTCCTTTCTCTTGGAAAAATGGTTGCAGTGCCATCAGGTGCGGAGTGGGCAGGGGCAGCTTGCAGAGAGCAAAAGCCACTGCCCACGTACCTTGTACTTCGGTGGAGTGGGGGGAACAGTCATAATTAAGGCCCTCTGTTGGAGAGGGCAAGGGGAAGAAAAATTCCAAGCTGGTATCATTGTGCTGCAATGGGGTGATCTCGCGGAGCCATGAGAATTGGCAGGATCCTCCAAGTTTACGAGGTGCTGGCAGCAGAGTGAGCCTCACCAGTGCTGGGATGCTCTGCAGCCGGCTTTGGGCAGATATGAGTAGAAAAGGTGTCTCCTAGCAGAGAGGGGAGGCTCCTGCCTCCCTGGATTCTAAGCCAGGAGCTTGATTTTGCGTTCCAGGTCGTAAGTTGGAGGTGTATTTCTTTTATTTTGCTTTGCGCGCTGCTTGTTTCACACCTTGAGGAAGAAGAGACAACATCCTGCCTCTTGCTGCCAAAGCAGGCTTGCAAGGTGTGGAGGGAGAGCATTTAAAATGCAATCTGCTGATTCCTTCCCTTTTGTTGTTGTTGAAAAAAAATAATAAAATCTGTGTTCTTTCACTCAAAAGCACTCTGTTGGCTCTGGGAGTTGTTGGAGTGAGCGATTCAGTAGCTGCCCGTGGCATTTCATGTCTCTATTCCCAGTGTTTTACCATTTGCTTTATTGTGACCCTTGGTGCAGCACCTCTGCTCTCTTGGGGAGCAGCTTTGGGATCCTGCTTGGTGTGAGGGATGTGGACTCTGTCTCCTGCCTTGCTTCTGCTGGGTCTTACCTCCACCCCATGGCACAGAGCCCCTCATCTTATGCTGTGCAGAGAGAAACCCTGTGAGGGGCTTGTGTGGGATGTGTGTAGCAGAGTCTTGAATGCAATTAATATCCTGGAGAATAATTTCCAGCTCTTGGCCCTTGACTGTTTTTTTTTAACCTCGTTCTTTATGGCTAAATTAAAAATACTGATCCTTCGGGCAGTACAGGGCAGTGCCGGGGCTGACACGGCCAGAGATGTCTTCATTACAGACATCAAGGGAGGGTTTCTCTCTTCAAAGATTTCTCCTCTTCCAGTGCCTTTTCCATAAGGTTGTGTCTTTATACTCAGCAGTGAGTGCCTGGCTTTTCTGGCTTCAGCTTCTTAAATAGCAGCAGCAGAGTGGGAGAAAAGGCTCAAGGGTTCACAGAGAGCTGGTTAGTTCCTATTGAAAGCCAAAATTGCTGTGCTTGGTGGGCATCCTGCTGTAAAATCAACTGGAATCTGTTGGAGAAGTTATTTTCCAGTGGTGGTATTCCCCATCCCCCAGAAATTTAAGCTCACCCCAGGGACCAGCAGTACTGCACATGGTTTGGGCTTGCCCTCTGTGTATCCTGCATCCCGTATCCAGTGGCATCATCCGGGCGAGCAGAGGGACAGTTTTCGCTGGGATGTTGATCCCAGAAACGAAGGAATGCTTTCGTGTCCTGGGTCTGCATTCAGCCTCCTTTGAACAAGATGGAACATCAGTATTCGGGCGCCCTGGCTGGAGGGTGCTGTGGGGACAAGGGTGGCTGGAGGAGCTGCTTCAGCAGGCACAGGCTCATCCCTGTTATCCATGAAACCCACTGCCTAGTGGAAGTGGCCCCAGGTGGTTGGATAATGGCATCCTTAATTGTGCTCTGAACGAGATTAAGTTCTTATCTGTCAGTTTGACATCTTTATTGTTATTAATGTGTGAATAACAGAGTGTGGTGGGTTTTTACGCGTCGCTTTGCTAGCAAATGTTTTCCTTTTGTTTAGTGGTGTCTGTCACTTTGCCACCTTTGGATTCCCAGGCTCCAAGGGCAGAGATCCCTGAGGTCAGGGAATGCTGCTCTTATTTCTCTCCTTGTTAAAGGGTAATTGCCATCGCGTTGCACCTATTCCCCTTGACTTTTTCTTTTGAACTGTGAAGAGAGGTGGTGGCAAGCAACTCCTCTGAGTCTGGAGGTTTTTGTGACGGTGGGAGGGGTAATGGAAGGGGACACAGGGGGCTAGGGACCATCTAAGGCCAGTTGGAAGGAGCACTATCCATGGGCACGGAGGGATGGCTGGAACTGCTCCAGAGACAGATTATCATGGCCCTAAAAACTGGGTGTAGGTTTGCACCATTTCCCATTGCCTGGCCGAAAGGGAGAAAATTATCCAAAATGTTGTTGCCTTGCAGTAGGGGGGGAAAAAGGGCTGATCATGGGAAATGGCTGCTGCTGGGGAGGGGGAGGCTTGGGATGCAGCTGGGAATGAGAGGGCTTGAGGTTTGGGATGCTGGGATGCAGCCAGGGATGGGTGTAGGTGCCCAAGGGGCTGATTGTGCTGTGACAGAGGCTGGGGCTGTGTCCCAGAGCAGCCGGGAAGGGAACTGTGGAGGGTGGGAGGCGGCTGCAATCCGTCAACTCCAGGAAAAGTTGCTCCTGTGATGTAACTTGCTATTAAACGGGATAACAAGGTCAATAATGCCTTTGCCTGGGAGAGCTTCAGCCAACACTTCTATCAAAACCAATATTAATTTTCACTAATTAGGAGCTGCAGCTAATGAGTGTCACAGCTAATTTACCTCATCCATAACGAGGGAGAGGAGGGGGTCAGTCGTCCGGGATCAGAGCTTGCAAATCTGCCTCCTCTCTTGCTCCCCCCCTGCTCTGTCAGCCCACCATGCATTTGTCACCTGGGTGGCTCCTGTCTGTGGGGACTTGGGGGGTGTGGGTGTGATCCCCCCCTGCCTTTCTCGGGCTGTGGGAATGCTTTGGGAAGGCAGGGAAGGAACAGGTGTTGGCTGCTGCAGCCTGAAAGGGGTGAGCAGGCGAGTGACTGATCAGGTGAGGCAGAGAGCAGTCGGCATCCCGACGTGGCCCAGCTGGCAGTGTGGGCTGGTGCCAGGAGGGAGGTGGGCAGGAGACCCACTGGCTGCTTGGGAGAGCATGGGGGAGCTGCTGGAGCTCAGCCTGGAGAAGGGAAAAAAAAAAAAGAGCTTGGTCGGATGTGCAAGGAAAATCTGGGGGGGAAAAAAAAAAAAAGGATGCCCGTTGTCCTGAAGGGGAAGTTGTACTAGTGCAGGTTTGCTCTTGAAACTCTTAAATTAATTTCAAAAAGCCTTTAACGTACCTTTTATCCCTGTTCTCTTCCATGCCTTTTCTCCACACAAGGCAGCCTGGAAAGCACCCTGAGCACCAAATGATGAAGTAGTTAGTCTGTCGCTATTCACACAGTTTTCTGACTCACTCAGGGAGTCTCTCTCTCTGATGTGTCATTGCTGTGGGTCTTTGATTTTGTGAGAAGTGTCGCCAACGTTTGTGGGGTGAAATTTTGTAAGCAGGTACCTTGGAGCTTTGCAGGTTGTTTTCCCGCACAGGTTGCAGGCGGGAGCATTCCGTGGATGTTGCCAGCAGTACCGATTTGGAATTATCTCTGTCTGGCCTGTAAAGTTGATCTGACGGCTCAGGCGAGGGAAGAAAGGGTACAGCGATCATCGTATCCCTCTGAAACATCTTTATAGTCTGTGCTTTCTAAACAAGCCACAGTCTAAGAATTATCCACAGGGATTATTGCTTTAAGTAACAATACACTGGAGAAATTTGTGGTCTGCTGTCAGAGAGCTCATTGTTAGGGATAGCTAAAATTGACTGAATAAATGATTCATTGGTTTTATTCGCGTTGCCCTGGCTATAAACCTCAGGAGTCTTCCTTGTCGGAATTGATCTCTTCTGCTGGCAAAGCAGCAGGCAGCACGTGCACCGTCAGCCCATCCTAACACACACTGGAGGAGGACAGGAGGGCTGCTGCCTTGGCCAGGGCATCTTTCCCTCCTCTTTGGGGGGTCTGAGGCCTTTGAGAACAGGGTGTGGCTTTTAGGCGTGTCCAGAGAAACTCGTCCAGGAAAGTGATGTGCGGGGAAGAGCCTCTCTTGGAAACCCTCTCACCCAGAGCATCCCTTTGGGGCATCCCATGAGGCTCAGGTGGGAATTGCTTACGGTCCTGGCTGTCATCCATATGAATGGTGGGCTTTGCCTCTGGCAGCCCACTGAGTTGTTTTTGCTGCCAGTCCATATCCAGCTGCCCAGCTAGTCCTGGCTTGGGCCGTTTCATTTGATTTTTTTTTTTTTTTTTTGAGCTGTTGATCTGTGAAATTGCCACTGTGAAATGGTAGCTCCTGGCAGGTGTTTTGCTTCTATCTACTCCAAGACTCTCTGCACCCACAAATGCCTCGGCTTCTTGTTCCTCACCAGCTCTTCCCATGTCTGGGGCATTTCTTCCACTGGTGGACTCTGTTTTGAGCAAAAAGACACAGTTTGCTGGTGTGTTCTCAGCACCAGAAGCACATTTGGGTAACCTTAGGAGGGATAACCCATCCTAAAGCAGTTACACTGTGTGGCCGCTCTGCCTTTGGAGGACAAATACGTGGGATTTTGTTAAAGCGCTGGGTGAAGTTGTGTTTCCCAGGTTTTACCCTGATCTCGGTGGCACCTGTTGGAGCTGCAGTGCCAGTCATGATACAGAACTAAACAGTGCGGTGCTGACAGTGAAATACAAGCAAGCAGCAGCATCCCTGAGCTGCGGGGATGGTGTCTGTGCACGGGGAGATGTCGCCTCGTGCATCAGACGTCTCGTGGCCATGGATCCTTGAACAGGAAGGGCTGGAAGGAGAGGAGAGTGCTTTGCAGACCTCTGGCCTTCGCTCTGCGTGCACAGGTGGGGCTTGTTGCGCTTGGTTGGCTGTGTCGATGGATATTTTACCCAGTGTGTTGAGGGTGTGGGATATGTGAGGAGCTCGGAGTGGGGGGGGCTCTCAAACCTGCAGGGGCTTTTCCTCCCCGGTGAGAGGCTGCGGGCAGGGCTCTGCTGGCATGACGTGCTTTCCCTCCGAGCAGATGGGATCTGTGGGGCTGCCTGAGCAGCCTGAGACCAGGCATGTTACCTGGTGGCTGTCCTCTTCCCCTGCCCCTCCCTCGTGCCCTTTGCTGGGGGCCAAGGTGGCTGAGAAGGTTTCCTTGAGCTTGTTGCCCCGGGGAAAGCGACCTTCAGGCAGAGTTCTTGGGGGGGGGGAAGCTTCCCCAACCGTGACAGATTTGACTGTAAATCTCCAGATTGATGCCCAGGTTCCCAAGGTCTGTCATCCTGCGTGCAGGGGAAGGCACGTGAGCTGCTCAAAAACAACGTGCGGGCTCATCAGTCATTTCGCGGGAGTGTCGGCGGGCTGGGGAGGCTGGAGGAAACCTGGGGCCATGGTTGTGAGGGGTTGCAGCATCCTCAGCTGAGAGCACGCACGGGCATCCCAAAGCTTGAGGAGCCTGGGATTATGTCATGGGCAAGGGATGGAAAAGAAGGAAGGTGGTTTGCACAACTGCTTGGAAATACCCGGGGTGAGGAGGTCTGGAGCCTTGAAGTGTCATCTCTGGGGAATGGCTGAGACCCCTGGTGTCTCTTTTTTTTCACAGAATATGCTGGGCTGGAAGGGACCCACAAGTCTAATCCAGTCCAGCCCTCAGCCCTGCACAGGACCATCCCCAAGAGTCACACCCCAGAGGACCATCCAAACACTCCTGGAGTTCTGACAGCCTTGGGGCTGTGCCCACAGCCTGTTCAGTGCCCAACCACCCTCTGGGGAAAGAAGTTTGTCCTAATACCAACCTAAACTTCCCCTGACACAACCTCAGGCCACTCTCTCGGGTCCTGTCGTTTCTTCTTCTTCCGTTTTTTTTTTTTTTTTTTTGTTTTTGCTTATGGAAAGAGTCAAACTGGTTTTAAAATAGATTTTGCACGGTTATCTCTTATTGGAACAGGTATTAAGTTAGTTATGAATTTCTTACACTTTCAGACTTAGGAAAATCCTTCCCTTATTCCTGTTACATTCGCTCTTGGTTGATAAGGTTTATTAGCACTCTTTAATAACCACAGATATAATCTCAGCCCAAATTTGAAGAATTTATGGCAGCTACCTAGGCCAGGATGCTCTTTGCATCCTGCCAAGGACAAGGGCTAGGAGAAATGAAAACCAAAGAAGGAAGAGAAGAAGAATGGCAGCGTTATAATGGGAAAGGGGGGGAAAGAGGTTCATTTCTCGCGTGCCACCGTGGCATGGTTGGGTTGGTGGATTGAGTTTATTTTGAGGGTGGTTTTTTGAGGTTTTTCAGCTGTGTCTCGTGCAGTGGAGATTTCCAGCCTCTGGGGCCGTGTCCCCAGGGCTGCAGGGTTGCTCATCCTCTCAGGTCTGATGCACTGAGGCCCGATCATGGGGACCCATGAGGTCCTTCTGCCAGAGCCAAGGGGCAAAACGTCTGGCTGTGGGGCAGGAGTTTTCTGAGATGCTGGGAAGGGGCTGGATTTGCCTAAGTTGGAGGCTGGTGCTCCGAAGGGACTGGGGGAAAAAAAAAAGTACGTGATGCAGCTGTCAGGGCAGAGGGGTCTCTGATGTTTACAAGTAGCAAGGAGATGCTGAATTTGGTGGTCAATACCCGTTTCTCCCTCAATCAGGGCTTCAGGGAAAAGAGGAGCTTTGAAAGTCTTTACCCTGAGCAATTGAAAGAAAAAAGCCTGAAACTGTGACTTATTGGATCACTTTTCTCTTCACAAATTTCCACTTTTAGAACAGTCTGTGAAACCTCAGTGATTGCTTTCTTTTTGCCTTCAAACAACCCAGCAGCTGGGATTTCACATGGAGTTTTGTTTTCAGTTTGGATTGTAAAGTTTTATTTGGTTTTACATGTGACTGAGGGAGGTTTTTTTGAGCACTGGCTGGTCTGGACACCAGGGGAGGGGTTTGTGGGCTCAGCCACCCCTTGCAGCTCTGACCCAACTTGCAGAAAGGCCAGCGGTCACAGATCACGTTGGCCATGGGGAATCATAGAATCCTGGAATGGTTTGGGCTGGAAGGGACCTTGAAGCTCATCTCTTTCCAACACCCCCCTACCATAACAGTCAGGGACACTTTCCACTATCCCTGGTTGCTCCAAGGCCCGTCCAACCTGGCCTTGGACACTTCCAGGGATCCAGGGGCAGCCACAGCTTCTCTGGGCAACCTGTGCCGGGGGAAGAATTTCTTCCTAACCTTTGTCAGTTTAAAGCCATTCCTCCTTGTCCTGTCTAGTAGGAGACCAGAACTGTTCCTGTAGCAGGATTTGTGATTTCAGACATGTCACAGGTACTGTATAACCTGCAGCTGTACACTGTCAAGGAGGAGTCTGGGCTTGTTGCATGCCCAAGGGATAACATCAGTCTTGGAAAGAGCCCTTCGCTGCTTCCTTCCTCAGCCCTGTTTCTCTTGCTGCGGTGCTGAGATCCCTGCAGCAAGTGTTTCCTGGGGTTTTGAGACAAAAGGCAGCTGGGCAGGTAGGATCCTGAATCAGGAGCTCTGTGGATTCTTGCAAGGTGCTGTGGAGGTGACTGAGAGGTGTTTTTGCTGGTGTTTTGTGTGAAGTCAGTTAATTCTGGTGTTCAGCTCTGCTCTCGTTCCCTTTGTGACAACTTCAGGGCGCACTGCTTTGTGTTTTTTTGAGGAAATTCAGGCAGGCTGGATGCCGTGTGCTTGTGTCAGGATTTGTTTTTGTGCAGGTGCTTCCGCAGGCCCTCGGAAAGCTCTTTCTGGAGGTAGTTTGCATTCCATCAAGATGCAAAGGCATTCCCACCTGACCACAGTGACCATTTACATGGTGCGAGCTGCCAGTTGCCAACACTCAGAGCGACAGTTGCAGGAGCATTTACGAGAAATCCTTTGCCTGAAATATGTTTTTAATAAACCATTCACCGAATATATTCAAATAACAAATAAATTCCTGCAAATCCGAGTCTATTTGCAGACAACTCGCAAATGAGAAAGGCTAAATTAATTGAATGCTTTAGTCACTGGGGATAATGGTCCAGCTGTAACAGAGCTCTCCAGATGTTTGCTTGCAGAAGAGTGTGCTTTCATAGGAAAAGAAAAACACTCGTGGGTATATTAACTCAGAAACAAGTTTACAGCTGTGTGCTTGCACGCTCTGCCTTGCACTCCCACCAGCCACTGCGGAGCTCTGTTCCAAGGTTTCCTCTTGCTGTAAACAGCCTCTTTATTTCTTGCTCATTGTCCTCTTGGCCACGTTTAGGCACCTGTGACGTCCAGAGTGAGGCAATGGCCCCGTGAAAGCCTCCCAGGCTTCAGCAGATATCACCCTCACTGTGCTCCAGGGTGTACCATGTGTTGCAAGTACAGCTGGGCCGCTGCTGCTTCCAGTTTATGCTTTTGTGGCTTGGCTTTTCCCTTTGATTTTGTTGGGTTTGCTGCACAGGACCGTAGATTGAGAGAACGAGGAGCTTGTGTGTGGAGCTTGCAGGGGTGAGGGAAAGAGCTTTGGTCGCTGGGTCTGGTTTAATTTCATCTAAGGACTGGAGCTTTGCCCAGCTCCTACCAGAGGAGCTTGGCTTTATCAGTATATTGGAGTCATCAGCTCAGCGAGCTCCATCCATTTCCCTCCGTCTTGTTTCTGTTGTTGAACAGCCCAAGCTGGTTTCGAAGCCCCATAGCTGAAGTGCCCCATTACTCACAGGAGAGAGGACAATGGAACGTGGGGCCGCTCTTAAATGTCTCTCCACGTTGGTGTCATTAATAACAGCAACGCTGGCACCACTTGCTCCTAAATAGCCTCATTTATCAACAAGCAATTTACTGTGGGGACGCAGATAAGCTCGTGCCTCAGATACCCAGGCACCACCTGCCAAGTCTCTCCCCACCTCCTCTTTGGCATTTGAGAGGGAGAAAGAGGGAGGCACGGTAGGAAGTGCTCCATCCACGTTGTGACGGCCCTCGCCGGCCCCAAGGAGTTGGGTTGTGCTTCAAGGCCAGGACCGACGGGCGAAGGGCTTGATGAGTTGCACGTGCTGTTGTTTCTCTGGCTCTCACCTTCGAGGAGAGGCTTCCAAGCACCTGGCTGTTTCTCTGGGTTCTCTTAAAGGTTTTGTTTGCTTTTGCTGTGGCTGCCCCGTTCCTGGAAGCGTCCAAGGCCAGGTTGGACGGAGCTTGGAGCAAACTGGTCTAGTGGGAGGTATCCCTGCCCGTGGCAGGGACGTTGGAACTAAATGGTCTGTAAGGTCTCTTCCAACCCAAATCATTCCACAGCTCTATGATCCAAGGGGGGAGAAGAGCAGGAAATGTAACCTTTCGAAAACTGGCTGCCTTGGGTTTCAAATTCCTGGCCCATTACTGTAAGTCTTGCTTTTACTGCAGCCCTATCTTGGAGATCAGGAGGTGCTAACTTGGCTCCGGAGAGATAAATCAAGAAGGGTTTGCGCTGCATCTTCATTGTAACGAGGCAGAATTCATCACTCAGCACATGTTTTGAAACCTCAGAGAGTTACGGTGACAGTCCAAGGCCAATTTGATTACGGATCTGAAGTCTGCAGGCAAAAACCTGACCGCTGGTACCATTTCCTTTGGCTTGGGGCCTTTGCACGTACCAAAGCACGCTCTGGAGGAAAACACCCTGTGAGCTTTGGGCTCTGTGGATCTGCGTCCCTGAACCATTCAGAGAGCAGAGCAGCTGGGCCGTAGGGAAGTGCAGCACGGAAGGGTTTGTATTCCCTGGGAGACTGAGAGCCTCGGGGATGCTTCAGCTTTTGTGAGGCACAGATGAGATTTCAAACAAGACGTGAATGAATCCAGCTCGCACTTCAGCTTGTGCAAGCGTAATTTGCTGACGGGTTTGTTTTGTTGTTTTTGGTTTTGTTTTTGTTCTGTTGGGGTTTTTTTTTCGCCTTTTCCCCATTCATATTGATCAGCTCCTCAAGCTTGACAGGGCTGCTGGTGGAGGAAAGCAGTTCAGCACTGATGTGTGTGTGACTTTTAGCAGGGCCTGTCGTCGTAGGGCAAGGTTGCAATGGTTTTAAACTAAGAGAGAGTTGATCTAGATTAGATATAAGGAAGAATTTATTTACAGTGAGGGTGGTAAAGCACTGGAACAAGAGGCCCCGTGCCAGGAAATATTCAAGGTCAGGTTGGACGGGGCTCTGAGCAACCTGGTCTAGTTGAAGCTATCCCTGCCTGTGGTAGGGGGTTGGATTAGATGGCCTTTAAAGGTCCCTCCCCACCCAAACCGTTCTGTGACTTCTCCATTAGCATTGCTGCCTTACTGTTCTGGGGGTGTCTTATACCCTAGGGGTGTCCTGCAACCCTGCTCAATGCCAGGGCAGTCCTGGAACCTGGTCCTGCCATCCTGCTCAGTGCCAGGGCTGTCCTGGGACCTGGGCCATAGCCACTGCAACCTAATGAGCTTTATCTCTGACCTCATATTAATTGCAGAACAGCTTCTCTTTTCTAATTAACACAAAGCTATGTTACCTTGCCTGGCTAAGATGCAAAATACCGCGTGTGTCACCTTACTCATAAATCATTTATTTATGCCAAGTAGCAAAACACCTCATTAAATAGATTTCTGGAGTCCTGCTTTTCTTCTCTTTGCCCTGGTGTGTTTCTAGAAAGCTTGAGGATTATGGGTCACCTTCATCTTCTGGTTCTCTCTGCCCTCCTGCTTTCTTGTACTGAGGGGGAGATGGCAGTGGGCGTGTACCCGTTTTTCCAAGCTGAGGAGAGCTAACCCCCACCTTTATGATCCCAGTGCAGCTCCTGTTGGTTTATTGCATCCACTAAGGAGAGAAACTAATCCCTGGAGCTAGGATTTGGTTTCAGTCAGCAGAGCTGGTTGGTGCTCTCTGGACGTATGCTAACTGTGTCTTCCGCGTGCTCTGGACCCCTTTTTCTGGGAGGAATGGCAACATCTTGTCTGTCTTGATGGCACGTTTTGGCTCAGTTTATACTCTAGGCGAGCACTGTCCAGCCTTTCCTAGTGAGAGTGCATGGCTTGCTTCATCTGGCTTTGTGTCCAGCTGGCAGACACCTCTGGAATTACGAGTGCTCGGCATCCCTGCTGCTCCTTGGTTTTAGCTGGCAAGACACCTCTGGGTGGCCAGAAAGGGAAGGGGCAGTCAGTGAAAGTGCTGGGAGGAAGGTCTCCTTGCTGCGTCCACGAGAGGACCCTTAGCTGTCCCCAAGAGGTGGTTCATGGTCATGAGGGGGACTGTGTTCACGAGGCATGGGGGGACAGGACAAGGGGGGATGGCTTTGACTGAAAGACGAGAGGTTTAGATTAGGTATTAGGAAGAAACTTTTTCCTGTGAGGGTGATGAGACCCTGGCGCAGGTTGCCCAGAGAAGCTGTGGCTGCCCCTGGATCCCTGGAAGTGTCCAAGGCCAGGTGGGACGGGGCTTGGAGCAACTTGGGCCAGCGGAAGGTGTCCCTGCCCGTGGCAGGAGGTGCAATGGGATGGTCATTAGGATCCCTTTCGACCCAAACTGTTCCAGGATTCTGTGTTTATTGGACAGCTCTCAGCCCTGTGTTTTGAAGGAAAAGGGTTGTGTCGCTAAGGAAGAATGCTTGACTTTCCTTAAATTATAATTTTCATGAAACTTGTAGGAATGCCATGTTTTCTGTTGTTCAGATCCTTCTCCCATCTTTGGCTCTAACTTACCAGGGAGGCTGAGTGTTGTTTCCCTCCACACTGGGACCTGTTTCCTTTGACTTAGGTAAAAAATGAACTTTCTTTTTGGAGTGAGCTGGGGACAAGGCAGGAAGGAACAAAGGAAATACTCCTTACACTTTCTGTGCTGTTCCTGAATTCAAAAATTAATTAGAAGAGGATATTCTGTGGATTTAGGGTTTAAACTTTGTGTCAGAAATGTTAATCAAGACTGCATTAGGTAGGTTTTCCTTGAGGAGTTCGTGGGGAGGGTGTTCAGGTCGTTCCAGGGACGGGCAGGAGGTGTGTGGAGCAGAGCTCGTGGGGGTCTTCGGCCAAGCAGAGGGAATGGGTTTGCTCTCAGAGGTGGGGAGCACCCTCCTCTCCGCTCTCCAGAGCTGCCAAAACTGGGGTTTGGATCTCATCCAGCCAGTGCTGCTGTTCCGGGGCTGGTTTGCTGACAGGTTTTCCAGACCACCTTTAAGAGCCCCAAGGCGATGTTGGGGCTTTTTGCCGTTATTTGACTCCTCAGTAGATTTCACTGCTGGGATGTTACTGCAAACCCCAGATTTATGTTGCCCTTCTGCTTTTCTGCTCCTTCCTGCCTCCTCCCACCTCTCTGCGTGTGTCTCATGAAGAGTTGCCAGTAGCCACAGGAGGGCAGCTCCGAGGAGTGAGGCTGCACCTGATATTTGGGGTTTTTCCAGAATCCCCTTCCCTCGTCTCGTGGGCAGAGAGCTGTGTGGGTATGGACGTAGATCTCAGTCTGATTTCCAGTTGGCAGAAAGGAATACAGTATTCCTGCCCTGGTTGAATTGGAAATTGTCTTCCCTGTGCTCCTGAGAATTGTCCTGGTCTTTTGGAAGCTTCAGGATTTGTAAGGCATCGAGTGCTTTCTTGGACATCTTGTGCGTTCCAGTCTTCAATTTATGCTCTGCCATAAAATATTGAGTTAATTTCATGTGATTTCCCCTTTATTACTCCAGGATGCTCAGTGTATATCATTCCCTTGGTGTTTATTCCTCCCTCCCACCTTTCGTATTTATTCTCCAAGTTTACCAAACGTTGACTATCCACTCTAGGCAGTGTAAACACTTAAATTCCCTGCTGCTCGTCCTGTTCTCTGACCCTTCTCAGACAAAGGTGTGAGTGAACCACCGGCTAATTTCCTTTTAGATTAGTTGAAGACTTAGTGCCTTGAATGGTTGGCTCATCTGCGAAGCTCTGCTTGGGAACAGGATCACGTCCAGGCTGGAATCAGCTCCTCTCCTTCCCCATCCTGTTGTGGGGATGAGGAGAGAAGGACAGATATCAATAAACGTGAATGAGACTTTTTGACAGAGCAGCTTCTGCAAGGGGAACATTTTTTTGTAATATTTTTTTTAAGGTTGCAAACAATGGATGGAGCAGAATTTGCATAAAACTCATTAGAAAAAAAGTACAAGTTTCATAAATCTTGTGATAAATTAATGCGATATCATTCCGAACATGATGTATTAATTTTAGGATGAAATGAATGGGTCTGTGATCATTGTTGGTAATTATGAGGCTCCCAGGCAGTTTGGAGAGGAAATTATTTTTAAGAGGTTTTTTTTAAGTCAGGGGACCCTTTTCATACTGGGAATATCTTCACAAACCCAGACTCCTCCTTTTACAAGTGTTTCTTTTCTTGTTTTACTCTCCTGGGTGTTTGGGTGTTCTGTTGGGTTTTTTTGTTTTTAATGCCAGTGTATTTACTTCCCTCCTTCATGCTGATGCAGCCTGTTCCTTGGAAGGCAGAAGGAAACAGAAGTCCTTTCAGTTTTTGGCCTATTCTCGGTGTTCTCCCTTGTCCCGGGGAAAGCCTGTGGGTTTTGTAGTGAAATGGAAGGTGAGAATTGCTGGATCCTAGCCTGAGCAGGCAGGGAGAAAGGAGAGGCAGGGAAAAAGGAGAGGCAAAGCACCCCTGTGACACTGCTGCTTGCAGGGGGTTTGCCCAGGGATGAGCATTTTTTTTGTAATCCCTTTTTTCCAGGCATATTTGGAGATACCACGGCAATACCGAGGTGTATCAGTGATTTGGGCAGCAATATGCCAGTGTGGTTGGAGAATTCTGATTAATAAACCCCTGTCTCCAGCCCAGGGAGGTGCCAGTGAGTGAGCAAAGGCTGTGACCTCCATCCATCCTCCATGGAATGATTTGGGTCAGCAGGGACCTTAAAGCTTATCCTGTTCTACCCCCTGCCGTGGGCAGGGACACCTTCCACTAGCCCAGGTTGCTCCAAGCCCCGTCCAACCTGGCCTTGGACACCTCCAGGGATGGGACAGCCACAGCTTCTCTGGGCAACCTCTGCCAGGGCCTGCCCACCCTCACAGGGAAGGATTTCTTACCAATATCTTGTCTAACCCTGCCCTCTGGAAGTGGGAAGCCATTCCCCTTTGTCCTGGCACTCCAGGCCCTTGTCCAAAGTCCCTCTCCATCTCTCTTGGAACCTCTTTAGGCACTGGAAGGGGCTTTCAGGTCTCCGTGGAGCCTTCTCTTCCCAAGCTGGACTTGTTATTGGTCTTATAAAGTTAATTTGTCTTATAATCAAATCTTATAAAGCGCTCAGTAAACAGCCAAGTAAACCAAACAAACCCTCTGTATGGGTGCCCTCAGTGCAAACACCCAGCTCTTCTTTACCTCCTTCTGCTCCCTTCCTCTCAAACAGCCTTAACCCACTTTTAAGCATCTCTGTGAGAGCTGGGAGAACCAAAGGCAGGCAGTGCCTCTCTCTGTAGTTTACCACTGCCTGTCAGATCTGCTTATGGATTCTATCTCAACACTGACTCCCCACTTAAATAACTAAATACAGCAGAGAAATTACAGGCTCTGTCTCTGAGCATCTGAGGAACTGGGAAAAACTCTTCTGCTGTGCCTTTCACTTCCCAGCTTGATAAACCTCCTCAGAAGTGGTTTTGACTGCGCAGATTTGTTTTCCCTCTTCCCTGTCACCCCTGGGTTTGGCTCCTTTCTCTCCCATACCTGATGGCAGCCGTGCACGTGGTTCCTGGACCAGCTGCTCCAGGGCTTCCCCCCCCTCCATTGGTGAAGAGCTCCTGTTTTTCTGATGGCAGAAGCTGCTCTTTTCGTGTTTCTTTGTTGTGAGACCCTTTTACAAAGGGGCTGGTGGCTCCCTGCCCTTTTTGGCTCACGGTGTAGTAACTGGAGTGGAGGCAGCCTTGTTGGAGGGGAAAGCTGATGCTGCCTCCCCATTAGCATGTGGGGAGAGAAACGTGTAACGCTGAGCTCAACTTGAACTGTAGGAGCGGTAACTTTCTTTGAGTCCTTCTGGAAAGTGTTGGCTCAAGGGGTTGAGCCCTTTCCGAGAAGGAGGTCAGGGAGTGACTGTTGAGGTTGTGCTTAGGGAATGAGCTTGGAGACAGGCCTGGAGGTGGATGCGTGGGTCGCCCGTGTACCTGGGATGTGCTTTTAGGTTCCCCTGAGCGTAGCTGACTGGTGTTGACCAGGGTTTAAACTCAGTGGGGCTGTGTGGCAGGAGTTCTATTACTATTCTGTTACTATTCTGTTACTATTCACCCAAGGGGGTGCAGGAATGGAGATGGAGACACCCTGGTGCCCGCAAGAGATTTCCTGATCCCCAAAGCTGTGCTTTGGTTGTCCTCCCAGCCCCTCCTTGCTGGCACTGCCCCCTGCACATCAGTTGAGGTCACCGGTGCACGCTCTGTCCCCAGCTCAGGATTTGTCCTTTCCAGGAAAGCGATGAAGCCTCATCCCGAACATGGAAGAAGCTTCCACTTGCTGCGCCCTCCCGCCTCAAACTAGATTTTTGCTTTACTTTCTTTGCTAGGGAGTCACTGTCCTTTCCTTCCCATTGCTCAGAGATTGCTCAGCAGCACGGAAATATTGGTGTTTCTTCTTTTCAAAGTCTTTGGGAAAGGGCTTTCCCTCTCCTCCCCTTATTTTTTTTTTTTTTCCCACCTGAAAGTTGAAAGGCAAAATGAATTGCAGGTACAAAAAAGGGAGCAGGTGACAAATGAGAAGAACGGGGTTGGAATTTCAAGATCAAATACATCAAATCCTGCCACCGAGCACGTCAGAGCCCAGACTGCTGTGATGAACTGGGCTAACTGGAGATGCCTGTGCTGGGGTGACTGGGGCAGGAAGGCAGGACCGGATTGTCCCATCTGCTTTTCAAGGAAGGAGGGGAAGCCAAGGGAATGTGCTGGCAACTACTTTGGAGCAAAAGTGTGGCCGTGGCCTTTGTGTCAGGGCTGCAGGGTGCGG
Organism: Pseudotriccus pelzelni; assembly: GCA_035584735.1. Classification (NCBI taxonomy): domain Eukaryota; kingdom Metazoa; phylum Chordata; class Aves; order Passeriformes; family Tyrannidae; genus Pseudotriccus; species Pseudotriccus pelzelni. The sequence continues at coordinate 2,042,706 of JAWMRA010000162.1, read as the reverse complement.
TTGCTAAGATGATTTTTAACTAAATTTCTGCTGTTTTGAGCAGCTGAATGGCTGCTGAGGGCCCCCTGTGGCAGCTCTTGACCTTGGTGGAGGACCACAAACTCTGCTCTTGGCATCAGAGCTGTCTCCCTCCTGCTCCCCTCCCCAGCGTGTCTGGGGCCTCTGATCCATTTGCTGCTGCTGCTGCTTAGAAAATCCAGGGATTTTATCCTGCAAAGCCCCCGGTCCCTGAGCTGAGTGCCCGTGGTGCTGGCTGGCAGCTCTGGTGGCAGGAGATGGGCAGCCAAGAAGCTTTGTGGTGACTGTGGCCACAGAGCTCGGCAGTCAAGGAGAAGCAGTTTTTATCTCGTTAAAAACAGGGATTAAAATGCTTTATATATGGAAGTGTAGCTGATGCCTGAAGTCCTGAGCCCAAAAGCCAGTGCAGTCAGCAGAGACATTCCTATTAACTCCACTTGGGTATGAATCAGACCTTTTAACAGTGAAGCTTGTTAAGCAACTAATTAGAAACCTGCCCCTTCCGTTGGATCCCAGTGCCCTCCGTCCCACCCCAGCCCATTCCTGTCTGGGCTGTGTCAGCATCTTGCTTGGGCAGCTTCTTCATCCTCAGACATCCTCCCTGACCCTGAGAGGCAGTGCTTCCAAAACCCTTGGGCAGCTCCAGGATCCTCCCAGAGAGTGAGTTTGTTTTTTTACTCTTTTCTCATCCCCCTCTTGAAAGCGAAACCAATGGAGAGGAATTGGGGAGGGCACAACCCCTTTTCCCACTTTGCGCCGTGACACAGTGGAAGGGCAGGAAAACTACAGAGGTTTACAGCTGCAAGCAGGATGCTGAGACAAGAGTTCCTCTGTAGGATGGAAAAGTACACCCCATGAAGCAGCCAAACTAAAAGAAATACTGCAAGATCCAAGCAGGAACAAAACAAGAGGCAAAAACAGGAGAAAAAAAGAAAAAGGGCAAAAAAACCCCTCTTGAGGTCAATCAAAGTTCAGGACTTTGAGAAAGAAGAAAATCTGTGTATGTGTGAGAAAGAGGGAGAAGTAGCTGTGATTGAGAGAAAGGAAGCAAAAGGAGACGAGATAAATTCTGATTATCTGGTGGAATCAGGACACTTAACTGCCCTGTCTGATTCCTGAGAGGAAACAAATGGAGCCTATAACTTTGCACTGCAGAAGGATAATTTGTCCCTGTTTCCTCAGCCCTTGCTGGAGCCAGGACGGTGCTTGGGCTCGAGGAGGCTTGAACATCACCCTCAGCACCACCCCGGGGACAGATGGGAAGGTGTTTTTCTCTGTGAGCCGCCCTGAGAGGTGTTTCTCACATATGTGGTGCAGCTTGGGCTCTGCATGGCCTGTGCTCGATGATTTCCCAGCGATTCCGACACTGGAGGGTTTCGGGAATGCCGAGACCCAGAGCAGTTCCACTGTTGCTTCTGTGAGAGAGGGTGTGGAGTCCAGCTGTGGAGCTGAGTATCGCTGGGTCTGGGGCTTGCCTTGGTCTGGTTTCATCTCGAGTGGGACGACAGCACCTTCCCTGGGATCGCCCTGAAAAATGGGAGTCCTTGTGCTCTGCTGAGTGGTCGCCCTGGTGCAGGTGCCCCAGCTGTGGAGCTTCACCTTGTGCTGTCCGTCCAGTCTGCTCATTTTCTGTTGGTGCAGGAAATGAAGGGGGGGGAGGGGGGAAGCGGGATAAAAGAAATAAATACAATTAATTGGTGCGCAAGAAATCGGTGGATTTCTTGACAGACTTGTGTCGTGGTGGCTGAAGCGGTGAAGGTTTAATACCACACTCCTAAACTTAGCATTCCCTTGGGAGAAAAATTGGGACAAGGCAATTGTGAAGTCTCATTTCTTATTTCAGGCCTCTGTTTCTTATTATCTTCTATTTAATTTGTTATTTTGAGCCTTATTTTATACATTTGTAATCTTTTTTTTTTTTCCCCCCTGTAATGAGCTGGAGGTGCTCTGAAGGTGGGATGGTGATTATTTGCCTGATGGAGGGGTGAGGGAATAGGGGAAAAAAAAGAGTTCTTAGAATTTGGTGCCTCACTTGTGGGGGTTTGTTTAAGGTGGAATTTTCCTCTGTTACAGTGCAGCTCACACTTCAAAGTTCCGAGCTGCTCTATCTCTGTCCTAATGAAGTTTCTCGAAGAAAAGTTGAGGATGTTCCTGCTGTGTTTCTCTTTCCTCCTTTACTGACTGAGTCAGTCCTTAATTTTGCTCCTCTGGGAGCAGAGGGGGGTTGATCCCAGAGTGCTGTTTCGCAGGGATCTCACTCCACAGACTGGCAGGAGCAGGAACTGGAGGTGGGATGATGTGCTCTGCCCAGAAAAGCCTTGCCTCCCTCTCCAGGTTATCCTGAATTTAGAGGCTAAATTCCCTGGCAGTGGGAAGTAGCTGTAACACAAAGAGAGGAGAGTTAAATATTTGTTTGCTGGCTGATTGATTGATTGATTGATTGTACCACTGGGTTTTGCAGCACGCAAACCATAAGCACAGCTGTAATTAGAACTGGGTGGCACATGGTTTTCCAAGATAATTTCCCTTCCAGAGATGCAATCAAGACTTTTTGGAGTCTGTAGTGGTTGCCATTTGGGAGGGAGTTGCAGATAGCCTGTTGATCTGGGGGAGGTTGAATGGGGTGTAAAGGGGGCAAGGCAAATTGGGCATAATAAAGAGGCATGACCCTGGATTTACTTTGTCCTCACTACTGGCTTTCACTGCTGTGGGGACTGACACAGTCTTCTTGTTCCTTGAGGGAAAGGAACTTTTGCTAAGGATGACTTTGGACGTCCTCCAGCATAAAACCAAGCTAGTGCCTTGTTTTATAACGAGGTTCCAAGGCTTGAGAAAGTGTGGGGTCTTTGTGGTGTTGGCTGCCCTGAAGAAATGGGAGTGTTGCAGGTTGAGCAGTTTGATCATGGGTTTGGATTTTCTCTTTGTCCAAAATGTCTTTGATTGTGACCCATCTCTCACTTGTACCCATGTTGGTGGAAGGAATTTTTTTGCCAGTGGTTAATTCTAGCTGCCCTTTTTTAAAACAACTGCTGTTCCTTCTCCAAAGAGAAATTTGTCTGGGTCTGGGCATTGAGTCTTGCTGTGCTTTCATGGAAGAGTCATCACTAAGTGTTACATTTTGTCCTCCTGACGACCTGAGTCATCTCACTCTTCTTAGTCAGAGATGAGGCAGTTCAAGCTTTTAAAGCCTTTTTTAAAGGAAAAGCACTTTTGCTAGCTCTTGAAAGTTTGTGGCTTCCTCTTGCAACCAGTCCCGAAGATCCACCCAGCCCAGCAGCTTTGGCAGGACCAGCTCTACGGAAGCTACTCCTGCGTGCCCAGTGAGCGCTGTGGCTCTGCCAGGCAGGGCAGGGAAGGAGCTCCGTGCACTTTGCGTGCTTGGACCCCCATCCCTGCCAGGATGGCTCTGGGATGTTCTCCGCTGCAGCTGTGGCCCACCAGCCTTCTTCGAGGGTGTTTGGAGCAGGGTCATAAAAGCAAATACTTACCAAACAGGCCCCAGTTACCAAGGGCTTCACCTGGCTGCGTGGTCCTCCCTGTTATTTGCCGTTCTGTCAGCTGAATTTGTACCAACAGCAATTTTACGTGGCACCCAATGAGGTGGGTGGCCTTGGGACCTGCCAGACAGCTGGGTCCTCACTCAAATGTGCTTCATCGGTGTTGCAGGGCACTAAATTTTTAATCAGAAAGTCACGGCGGGTGAAGTCAAATGTCTTGATAGGAGTCTGTTATTTCTTCGCAGTTACCTTTATCTGCCAAAATTGCAATCTCATCAAAGAATAAAATCAGGTTTGTTTGACAAGGTCTATTTTCCATAAAATCATGTGGACTGGCATTAATTATGTTCCTATCGTTTAATTCTTTATTAATGGAATCTCATATCAGCTTTTTCCATTATTTCCCCCATGATTGATGTCGGGCCGGTCGCGCTGTAATTGCCCTGCCTCTCTCTGCTCTCCAAGATGTGTTGCTGCTTTTGCCCTCTGATCTGCTGGAACTTCCCTCCCCTTCCCAGATGGGTGAAATTTGGGCATCTATTCTGCTTGGCCGGGTGATCTGAGTGCTCTTGTACTGCCAGGGATGGCTCATGCAGAGTACATGTCCCCATCCTCAAGGCTGTGTGGCCAAGGAGATCTCCCATCCTTGTCCCCCCATCCTCGAGGCCAGGCAGCCAAGGGGATCTTCCATCCTTTTCCACCAGCTTTTTTTCCTCCTATTTTCTCCGCCATCCTGCTGAAGAAGGCAGAGAGGGCAAGTGGTTTGGTGGGCAACAGGTAGCCACCCATGGCGAGCCAGACATGGCAGGCTTTGAAGGTGCTCAGAGGTGTCCTGGAGAGGCCCAAAATGATTCAAGGAGATTTTTACGTGTCTGAAATGAAGGGGTGGCGGCTGTCCTTTGCTTTTGTTGCTGTATGTGCTGGTGGTGCCCCTTGGCAGGGAAGAGTGTGAGGGAGGCTGGTCAGTGCTTACCCAGGAGAGGTGTGGGTTCCTCCACTGTCTCTAGTGCCAGGAATGCTTGGGCTGGACTAAGGTGACTTTCTCTCTTGATAAAGGTGAGGAAGGAGAGGATCTGTGGTCCAGCTCCTCTGTGCCAGGCGGAACAGTCAGACCATGCACAGCCTGACTCCCCTTAGGGCGCTGTAGCCCCATGGGAAAAGAGTTTGGGGATGGTTTCAGGTCTTCCTGTGTTCTCTGACGTGCTGAATGTTTTCGGGATTTCTCCCTCTCTGCCCAGTTTGGCTGATGATTCCTCTCCTCTCCCTCTCTGCCAGGTTCCTCAGTGACTCAGCTGCTGGCCCGGGACTTGGACAATGACCCGCTGGTGTTCGGCGTGGTCGGGGAGGAGGCCAGCAGGTTCTTCGCCGTGGAGAGCGTCACCGGTGTCGTGTGGCTCCGGCAGCCCTTGGACAGAGAGGTAATGCTGAGAGTATCCTCCGCTGAGGGGAGGGAAGAATCCTCTCTGCTCAGGTAGCTGGTGGCTCTCCACGCTCTGGGGCAGCCGAGATGGTTGTTGTTCCCACACGGAGCTGGGAATCCAGGCGCGCCCCCATCCCTAGTCGCCCTGTCACTGTCTCCAGTTCTGCGGGGGGACATGGGGAAATAAGCAGGGTGCCCTGGTTTGATCTGGCTTGCTGGTTTTCCTGGATGCCAGAGTAATATCTGTGACTGTGGAAGGAAAGGAAATAATAAATGGTGATGATCTACCAGAGTGCCAGGATGCTCCTACAGTCAGGGAAATCTACAGACTCTCTCTTTAAAGCTCTATTTAAATTAAATACTTTACTATGTAGAACAGTGTGTGAAGAGATGTGAGGTGTCCCTGCTTATTCAGTCTCATCAAGACTTTTCATCCTCTTGTGGATTCAAGCTGCTGGATGCTAAATTTGGCAAGATTCTTGCCTCGAAGCTGTTTCACGCCCCTGTTTTCCGTGGCAGCTTTGGTGTGCAAGGATGGGATCCCATCCAGGTGCCTGCTTTACTAAATCCCTGGCCCTTGCCACATTCCTGGAGCGAGGAGGAAGGGGCAGCGCAGGCACTTGGACAGGAGCTTGGGAAGACTGGGAAAAATACTCTATGACTTAGGCAAGGTGCTTAATTTCCCCTGTGCTCGTGTTGTCTGTGTGTAGCGCTTCCTTGGCCAGCAGCAGCGTGGTGAAGATCAAACCCAATAACACACCTCAGGCACTGGTGGTCCCGGTCAGAGCCAGCCAGAGGCCGGGATGTGGTGGATGCTGCTCAGGCTTGAGTGGGGGGAGGGCAAACCCAATTTCACAGCGTTAAGAGCGAGGCTTTGGGAAAACGAAGCGGTTTTTTTCACCCCTCTCCCCTCCACCTCCCCGTGCCAACAGCTGCTGGCGTGAGTCATAAATGTTCCCTCATGCAAATGCCTCCTGCTTCCCCCTCCTCATGATGCCAGCCTTGAGGCGGGGAGGGAGATCAGTAGGTTTTAGGGGTCTTTTCATGGAGGTTGGGAAGGGAAGGAGCTGAGCGCAGCTCGGATTTGTGGATGGGCTCAGCTGGGAGAGGAGCCTGCACCCATCGGCTTATCCCAGGGGCTCAGTGTCAGAAAAATACATGGAAGATGGTGAAGACAGACCAGTGCATGGATATGGGATTTCTGTGGATATGGGAAAGGTGTAAATGGCAATTTGTGGTGGAGGAAGCAGGATGGTGTGGGAGGGAAGGGGTGCATGGAGGTGGGCAGCAGGCTGGGAGCAGAGAACAGCAGCCTGGATGCACGTGGTTAAAAAGTCAAGGGAGAGAAAGCCATGCAAGGAAAGTGGTGGCAAAGGAAAAGCGAGGGATCAATTCTGGCACACTGGGGGAGAAAAAGAGAGGCTTGAAGAGGGAGAAGGAGTCATAGTAAGGTAAATAATGCAGGAAAAGGAGAAATAAAGAATAAGAGGAAGGAACAAATGTATAGAGAAAACACAAATTTTAGAAGTGTGTTGTTTTTTTGGTTTTTTTTTCCACTCCTAGGAAGATGAGAAGGAAAACAGATTTTTTTTTTTTCTTTAAAGAGGCAGACCCTGAGGCTAAAGAAGTATGTGTTAAAATAATTTGAGGCAGAAATTAGTATGTTGCAGACTTCTCTGATTATTTTATTAAGTTTTTAAAATTTAAATGCTCAACAGGTTGTTTCCTACCTCCTGTTTTTCCTTTCTTCCCTGTTGAATTGTGCCTCATGGATGAGTAGGGGGAAAAGAGGGCTGAAAGGCTCGGATACAACAGGGTGGGATGTCACAGGGAGCAGAGGATCTCCTCCTCTCCATCAGGATTTCAGGTCTTCCTTCTGCCTACAAGCATTGTCCCGAGGCAGGAGCTGGGAAAGGCTTGGATTCCTGGCTGTTTGGATGGAGGGGGGCAGGAGAGGGGCACATTCGGTGGGGGCTGTTCCCAAACCCTTCCCTTAGAGGAGCTGCTGCCCTGGCACAAGCAGAGCTCCTGCTCTGTGGGCACCGGTGGCTGCTGCCTGTCCCTGAGTGATCTCATTAGGAATAAATCAACCAAAGCTGCAGCAGGGAGAGCCATTTCAAGCTTGCTTTCCAGCCTTTCCTGAGTGATGCTTTGGAAACATCAAGTTGCTGTGCTCCAGCAGCTCAGGCAGGGCAGGGACACCTGATGCAAAAATAGTCCCCTTTCCCACTTGTCCCTCACCTCAGTGACTTTAATATGTCCCCATTTCACACCAAGCTGTTAATGTGGTTAAAGCACTAAGGTGCAGAGAGGACTGAACAGGCATTCTCATGGGGATTTCAGGCAGTTCTTACTACAAACCATGGACTTATCCCAATATTCCCAGCAATGTGATAGGTAAGTTGGGAAAGCAGCAGCAAGACTTAGATGCCCTCATTGACACTGTGTTGCATTGTCATGTCAAACTAAAGCTAAACACAGATCTTTTACTTTGGACTGTCTCCTCTTTTTGCATCATCTCTGTGTCTTGCAGGTGAAGGTGGTACCGGGTCACGGTACACCCTGGCTGAAAAACTGCTTTTCTCCCCCTTCCACTCATTCTTTTTTGCTGCTCCAAGCAGTCAGCCCGTGGCATCAGGGGCTGGGTGGGTGTGCAGAGAGAGCTGGGGTTTGCTGGCATCTGCAGAAGGTTAAACAGTGGGCTCCTCTCACCTCCTTGAGCCTAGTTGTCTGTTTAAATGCTCAGCTGCTAGTCAGGGAGTCAGATCCTTGGTCCCTTCATCCCTCTGAGCCAGGACAGAGCATCTCTCTGCACCTGTGGAATACACAGGAGTCCCACTGGCATCCAGATTTCTCAGCATTTCCTTCCCAACTCAGGTAATGGCACTCAAGCGCCTGTCCTCTTTTGGAAGGTCCTGAAAGCATTTTGTGTGTAATAATATTGGCTAAAAGTCCCAGGCCTGCCATCTGCAGATAAACGCTGCAGTATCTTTAATTATGTGGTTTTTTTTCTTCTCTTTCCCTTTCAGACTAAGTCGGAATTCACGGTTGAGTTTTCTGTCAGTGACAGCCAAGGGGTGAGTGCGACTTCTCATTTCATGGTCTGCGGCACGGGCAGAGGGGAGCAGGGAGGGCGAGTGTGGGTCACCAGGGGACCTTCTGCATCACCCCGAGGGCCTGGGGAGTGGGGTCAGCCCTTGGTCCAAAGCCAAGTCAGAAAACACAGCCTGAAGCTTCAGGCTTTAAATGCACACGCATGAAGGTGGCACGCAACTCTGCTTTTCTCCTCGTGACCGCAGGTGATCAAAGGGACAGTCAACATCCAGGTGGGAGACGTGAATGACAACGCCCCCCAGTTCCACAACCAGCCCTACAGCGTCCGCATTCCAGAGGTAGGGATCGCCACAGCCTCTCCCTGCAGCCTGGCACCTGGCTCTTCTCTCAGTGGCCGCTCGTGCTGTCTGGTTGCCACCGCAGAGCTGACTGTGTGTAAGGGCTGCCGATGGACAGGGCTGTCCTCCTGCCCTGGACCCTCGTGGGGCTGGAGGAGGATTAAATCTCTGGAAGCTACTGCTGTGTGAAAACAGGCAGAAGCCAAGCGATGGTGTTGGGGGTGTTAGGGGAAGGCAGGTGGAAGAAGAGATTTGGAGCTTTGTGCGGCCTTGGTGACAGATTTCTTGTGACAAATGGGAAGTTTGAAAATAGGTGTAAACGAGAATATGTGTCTTTTCCTCTTCCTTTTTGCTGAGGGGGATATGCAGCTCTTGTCACAGAGGTGACCTGTGGCGGGAATAACCGTTTCTCCAAATGCCTGAATTCTGTCAGTACTGCCCAAGGGCTGCTGCCCTGGTTGGTGATTTCCTTTAGCAGAACTTTTCCCGCAATGTCCCTGGAATAAAATAGGTAGGAACGGACCACAGGACTAAACCAGGGAGAATTTTCACGTTAGATCAGGTTGCTCAGGGCTTTATCCAGCCAAGTGTTGAATATCCCCAAGGACAGAGTTTCCACAACCTTCTGCCGCTCTCCGTGCTGGCCGTTGCAAGGGAGGTGACATCCACTCATCCATCAGGGAATGCTGCTGCACCCCCAGCTTGGCTTGGCAGAAAAAGGCCAGGAACTTGTAAGTCTGATGTGAATTTAGACTTTGGAGATGTGGTTGCTGGTGCTAGGAGGGGAAGGTCAGGATATTCTGTTTGAAATGAGGGATTAGGAGGGCATTTGACATCCTCCAGTGGAAGAAACCTCTTCCTCTTGCATCCCAGTGCCAGGGCAGAGCCAGTTTTTCCCAGATCGTGCCTCGAGGTGTGGGTGAGGTCCCATGCGCGTCGTGTGTGTGAAATCAAGCAGCTTTGGTAATTGAGAGGTACGGAGGGTTGTGTTACCCTGGTGTATTTAATATGCCAGCTGCCGCTCCCCGCCGTGCTGGGCTTTGATCCCCCCCCCCAGTCCCTCCGCTGCGAGGATGAGGTTTCTTCATTAGAGTTCTTGTGATGTATGAGCCGGGAGTTTCGGTCTCATCTTTGTGCCAAGTCATCTGAAACCTCCCTGTGAGAATGACACCGGGTCAGAGGCAGTTCTTCTGCTCTTTAAGGCACGAGCGGCGCAGAAACGACTTGGCCAAACCCGCACGAGCTGCCCCTCGCTCTCGCCTTCTGCTCGGGCCTCTGGGGGCTGGTGGGGGGCTGTCCTGCCTTGCTGCCACTCCTCCCGGTGCTGCTCTGCCTGCAGAGGTCTGCAGAGCAAAAGGAATGTCAGTAGGACTGGAGGAGAACACTCTCCTCTCTCCTGCCCTCAGTTTTGTCTCCAGTTTTGCTGTTCGTCTGCTCCTGGTGAAAAGAGGTGGAAATGGGTTTCTGTGTCTCCCCTGGGCAACTGGGGCTATGTTAAGCCCCGGTGCTGGTTTGGAATCATAAAAATCCCAGAATGGTTTGGGTTGGAAGGGACCTTAAAGCTCATCTCCTTCTACCCCCTGCCATGGGCAGGGACACCTTCCACTAGCCCAGGTTGCTCCAAACCCCGTCCAACCTGGCCTTGGACACTTCCAGGG
>JAWMRA010000162.1:1966958-2032621 GCA_035584735.1 Pseudotriccus pelzelni | reverse complement strand
TTCTTTTTAACAGGTTTATTCCAGTGTCAGGTATTGCTTTTAAAAGGCTGGGGGGGGAGGGGGGGGGCTTTGATTTGTTGCCTGGAAAAAGTATTTGGTTTCTTGTTCTACACTTTGAACTGGGAGGGAGAAAGGAAGGGATGGAGGGATGGAAAAGAGGAGGAAATTGCAACTTCTGCCTGTCTAGGGACAGCTTCTTCATCTTGTGTGTGTGTGTGTTTCACACCTTCTTGTCTTCCACTGTCACCACTGGGTGGGTCCCACTGCTGGTCCTGCAGGAATCCCGATGCTGAGAGGGTGCCAGACGTCTCCTTGTGTGTTTTAGGTGGCACATCTCTTAATTCCTGTAGTTAACCTGTACCAGCACTGTTACCCATCTGCCTGGCTGCTGGCTGGTGTCACTGTTTCTGCTGGAGCTGTGCTGGTGTTATCAGTTGTATTCCTGTAGGAATAAGCACTTTTTCAGCTCTTGTGAGGGTGTGAAGACAGTGATTCCACTCGCAGAAAACGTGTGAGCTGACTGAAGTCCCTGTATGAGGACTGGGGGAATGGGGGCACGCAGACAGGAGGATTTTATTATTTTATTATATTTCTTTCCAGTGGTATTTTGCCTTTATTTCTCCATTATGTTCCACAAGTCTTGAGTTTCTCATAAGCAGAGCTAGAAGCAGGGTTTTGGTTTGGAGATTTGGTTAAATCTCTAGGAGGAATTAAATTGAGAAATACCCCCATACATCTCCCTTGCAGCTGAGGGCAAATTTAACCACTGATTCCAGAGCTTCCGAAAATGGCTTTGTGTGAAAATGAATTTTGGCCTCTCAAAGTTCAAACATTTATCCTGAGCCAGAAATACACACAGATTTGCTCTCTAATTTAATAAAGCCATCCGAATAATATGATTTCTCCCATAACCATCGTTTATGTTTCACAGCGAAATGATAATGAGAAAGTCATTAGAAGTAATAAACAAAACAAAACCCACACAGCAAATCCTTCACCGAGGCTGACTGATGGGAAGAGGAGCAGCATTTGAATCGTAGGCCCCATAATGTTTGCCGGGTGCAGCTGTTTTGAAGTAGATGTGTTCTTGAAACACTATTTTGCTTGTTGCATTTTAATGGGGTTTTGCTGGCGGAGCAGGTGGGCACCGGCAGAGCGCGGGGTTGAATCCTGCACCCGTGCCAAGCTGGAATTTCTGCTCTCACCCCTTGGGGGTTGGTTGCAATGGGTGATGAACGGGCATCGTTCACCCCCCTCACCCCCAAAATCCTCCTCCTTATCACAGCTTTGGCAAGGTGCTTTTGTTTAAATTTCCTGGTTAGGTCTTGAATCAGGTAAACTGAATGTGCTGAGAACAAGAACTACATCAAGATATTGAAAGTCCTCTCTTCTTTTTATTTATAGCTCTGTGTGCACTTAATACTTCTGGGTTATCCTCAGCCAGGTGAATTTTTCTCTGGCTTCAGTGCTTTGCTTCAGTGGGTGTATAGATTGGATATTAGGGGGAAATTCTTCACTGAAAGGGTTGTCCGACCCCGGCACAGCTGCCCGGGACAGTGTTGGAGTCACCATCCCTGAAGGGATTTAAGAGGTGCGTGGAGGTGGCATGTGGGGACGTGGGAGAGCGATTGGACTTGACGATCTTAGAGGGCTCTTCCAACCTCAGTAATTCCATGACTTTGTGTGAGGGGGCTTTCATTTTGGGGTGCTGGTAGGACACAGCGGAGGGGCGGTGTGCTGTTGCTGGGGGGGCTGCTCCGGCTGCCTGTGCCGGGAGCTCGTGCTATTCCGTGAAGTTCTGCCTTGGGCACGGCATTTCCAGAACCAACATCACTGCGGTTATTTGGCTGACACAGTTCCAACTCTGGCATTTGTTCTTTTTGCCCCAAATTAGCCCACATCTCTTGCTGCTGGACGTTCGTTCGCTGCCTCTCGCCCAGGCTTTGGGGAAGGGATAGGACTTCGGTAACAGCAGATGTCTGGTGGCTCGTTGGGGTTGTTGAGCTTTCCTTGCAGGGCTCTGTCATTGGTTTCCTGATTTGAGGACACCTTTTGTTGGGTTTTGTGCTTTCAGGCTCACAGCGAAGGTAGGTGGACCCAGTAAATGCCTTCCCAACACAAGCAGGGGTGGGATGCTGGAGGAAATAAGATCTAGTAGTGCAAAAGGTTCCACTCGGCCAGCGTAGGGTGCCAGGAGTGGCGAGGAAGGAGTTTTTGAGCCTCCTTCCCTGGCCTGAGCTAAGTGCTAGCAAATAACTCCTTCAATTAAACAAATAAACAAAAAAAAACTTTCATTCTTCTTACGTTTAATATAAAATAAACACTAATAGAAGAAACTCTGCTGGATAAAGGTTTTGGAGAGCGTATCTTATGCCTTGCTCTTTTTCTGCTCTGTACTCCACCTGATGAACGAAGTGGTGCAAACCCAGAGCTGTAACTCCTCTTTTTACCTTCCTTTGAAAAAGAAATGGTTCATCCAAGCTGTCCCTGGGCAAACTCTTGCCTGCTGACATTTCAAAAATTGCTCTTTCAGGCTTTTCCTCACGCCCTGCCTCCCCCACCTTGCTTGTGCTGTGGTTTTCCTTCTACATCCTCCCAAAAGGAAATGTTATTTATATTTTCACCTTTGAAAAAGAGTTTAAAATAATAAGCAAATAAATAAATAAAACAATAAACAGGCTGGAGCTGCACAATGATCAGAGAGGAGACAGCTCTTCTGGTTTTCACTCGTTTTGCCTACCCAGAGCTTAAAAATCACCTGAGAAAACGAGACTCCTGGGCCTCCTGGCTGCTTCCATCCAGGAGGAACTTTTGTATTTAAACATGCTTAGTACTAAGCCGAACACGAATTTCCCCCAAGCCGCTGAGAGCAGCTTTCTGGCTGTGTTTTCAGCAGCCTGCTCTTGGCTGAGAGCTGCTGGGTGCGTGCAACCCGCGCTCGACGGAAAGCTTGAAAAGCCCAGAGGCGTCCTTGTTGAAAATGAGCTCCCTGTTCGTGCCCAGAGGGCAAATCTTTATCTGGAGGAGCACGGATTTGTGTTTTCCAGGAGACTGATCCTAAGGATGGTTTGGCAGGCGTACAGCTGCTGTAGCAGGGAGAAGCAGAGTGATGTTGTTGTCCTGTGTTGGTGTCCTGGCTGGTCAGATATGCAAAGGATGGGAAATGGTCTCTCCTGGGACTGGAAACAGTAGTCCTTGTTACTTGGGAGTGCTGGAGGCAATCCTGGTGTCTTCCTGTGGCTTTATGGAGAGGTGTAAAACAGATCTACTCATCCTTTTTTGGGAGATGTTGAAGGCTCTGTGGGATGGACCTTCTGTGTGGCCACGGTGTGGAAATCATGATTTAAAAGGTGCCAATGGAACATGAAGGCTGCCTTTTATAGGGAATAAGGGGAATTCGCAAATGTGGTTTGTTTTAATGGCCGCAGGGATGCTTTGGATGAGAAGAACTGTAACCCTCTGTTCCCTCCTGCTGCCTCTTTTTGCTGCATTTCTGATGGAAATGCCAGTGCAGAGCCCAAAATGCCAGAGGTGGCTTTACCCAAATCCCTGTTGGGATGTTACGGACACCACCACCCTCAGAGCAGGGGGTCACCCCAGAAAGAGGGGAGCTCCATTTGGGGTGGGGGGTGATGGGACAGCCGTGTTTTGCTGTCAGACTTCCCAGTTCCTGGCAGAGGTGCGGCAGCATCCCCAGCCTCGATGCACGCCTTTGGAATGGGCCCGGCATCTTCGCGAAGGCCATTCTCATTCAGCAAACAGTGTTTTGGAAATAGTCAATCATCAGGCACTTATGGATCTTTCAAGCCCCTTTCTCTCCCTAATAATCCCACCTCTTGGGAGGTATCGATTCTCCGCCGTTGGCTGCCTCTTGGTATTCCACAGTCTGGTCTAGTCTGTGTAAATCGCTGCGCTGTCATTTTCGCGCAGCAATTACTTGCTCTTGATTTCTTTCATGCCAAGTCCTTTGCCGGAGATCTAAGCTCAGTATTGACAAACCACCCTGGAAGAAAGAGAGGGGGTCAGGGTTTGGGAAGAAGGCTTACGCAACAGAAACTTTAGGGAGAGCTTCCCTGGGGTGTGATAATCTCAAAGGTGCTCACCCTGTGTTGGTGTTTGGTTTTTTTTGGATTATCCAATACAGGAGGGATGCTGTGGCTTTCCCACCTCTGACTTTATGCCTTGCTTTTTTTGCTCATGCCAAAAACATAGGAAATCCTTCACCTGTCTGCTGGGCAAAGGACCAGCCTGGAGAGTTGAGGGCAGCTGTTTTCCAAGTCATCCTCAATCCTCTGCTGGGGAATGAGCCTCTCCCAGTCCCTAAAGGGGCTACAAGAGAGCAGGAGAGGGGCTTTTGACAAGGGCCTGGAGTGACAGGATTAGGGGGAATGGCTTCCCACTGCCAGAGGGCAGAGTTAGATGGGATATTGGGAAGGAATTCTTCCCTGTGAGGGTGGGGAGGCCCTGGCACAGATTGCCCAGAGAAGCTGTGGCTGCCCCTGCCTTGGATAGGAAGTGTCCAAGGCCAAGTTGGACGGGGCTTGGAGCAACCTGGGATAGTGGAAGGTTTCCCTGCCCATGGCAGGGGGACAGAACTAGATGGTCTGTGAGGTCCCGTCCAACCCAAACCATTCTAGGATTCCTCTCGCACTCCAGAAGGTCGTCCTTTGATTTGAGGTTACGGTTCACCTATTTGGGAAGGGGGGAGATACGAGAAATGGTTTTACTCTTTTTTTTCTTTCTGGGTGGACAAAAGCAGAAGGAAAGGATGATTTTCAGCGGTGGGGTTTCCTGGAGGAGACAGGAGCTGCAGCCCCCCCAGAATGGCAGTGGCTGTATTTAACCTGGCACAACGTCGCACCTCCAGGCCTGGAGGTATTTTGTTATTAAAGCAGCATGGCTGGGCGGCGAGGGCTCTCACTTGAGCAGAATCCCCATCCTGGCAGAGAATAAATTAAAAAGCCAACTGGCCGCAGCTGCCTGAGGAGCGCCGGGACCAGAGATAGGGCCAGAAGTCAGATAACAAACAGTGTCCAAAATTGCAGCGCCTGGTGCATGGCGTGAAATTAAAACCTTCTCTGCCTCCTGCATGTGTAACAAAACAGCTCCTGCCACAGTCTGCCGGCACCGGGAGTGAAGAGGAGAATAATTAAATACGTGGAGGTTTTTGCATCTTCCAAGGGAAGGGATGAGGCTTTTCTGCAGTGGACCTCAGTGCTTTGATCGTGTAGCCAGGCTGAAGTTGCAAGTGCCTGTGGGCTGCCTTGCTACCCAAAGGAGCAGGAATCTGCCTTTCCCCCCCTTCTTTTGTCGACTTTTCCTCCGAGTTTGCTCCCTCCACCTTCCGTGTAGGGCTCAGTGACAGCCCTGGAACGTGCCAGTGTCATACTGACTGCTCTCTCCCCAGACCTTGCTGGCTTTCCAGCCCTCGGGAAGGACGTTTCTCTGGAGTTACCGCCCAGGAGTGATGAAGGGGGCAGTGCTTTTTAATCAAAGTTACATTAGGTGAAGCTGATATTATTCACTCTGCTTTATTGCAGCTATTTTTACACGGGGGTTAGAAGTTAATACTACCCAGCGAGCCTGGTTTTGCCGAATTCTGGCAAGCGCCAAAATCCATCAGCACATCCAGACAGGGAAGGAAAGAGCCCAAGCAAAAAATAAACTTGCTAGCTGGACTGAAAAAAAAAAAACAGTCAAAACCCCAAACCTTTTATAAAAACCAGACCCTGATAATTGAGGGGCTGGTCTGGAAGGACAAGACCCAGCCAGGACCATCAGCTGCAATCAGCAGAAGGACGAGGGGCTGCAATCAGCATGGGAAGGGGAGCGGGAGCTGTAGCAGGAGGGCTCAGGGTGGGGGGGAGACGCAGGGTTGTTTGTTCCATGCCCTGCTGAATGAGCCTGACTCTTTCCCAGCCCTCATCTGCAGCCACTGGTGATGCGGCAAGGCTTGGTGTGACTCTGCCGGAGGGATGTCGGCACTCGGGAAACGGCTGGGACCGAACACGGTGTCTCAAAGGGAATGCTTTCAGCAAGGAAGGATTGGCAGGGTTGTGTGGGTTTGTTTTTTTGGAGTTTTTTCCCCCCCCTCAGGTAATGCCAAACCTTTAAGTTAATTCCTTGGATCTGGCAAGGATGCTGAGAGAGCTGAGATCTCTGCTGGTTGCAAAGACATGATGAACTGGCAGAGGGAAGGAGGGAGTTGTCCCTGTGTTTCTAGGAAAGGGCCAAAATGCAGCTTCTTTCCTTCTCCTTTCTGTTTTCTCTCTCTTTCTCCTTTTCCACCATTTTTCTCTCCTTTAAAACAGAAATCCCTTGCTGGAATGTGCTTTCCATGCTGGTGCTTCCTAAGCCTTTCACTGGTGTGTTATCCCTGCAGGAGGTGCTGTGGTGAGGCTGTAGGACCCCATTGCCTTGGTTCTTGTGATGTTACCGGGGCACTCAGGGGTTGGGGCCCCGTTAAAACAAAAAAAAAAAAATCAACACACCAAGTGCTTTTATAATAAAACACCGTGTATTTTTTATAACCACTTAAGGTATCTTTAAAATCTGCTTGACCCAGTTGGTGTCACCGATTGATTGCTTTGACCCCTCTTCTGATGTGACTTCACAGTGTGCTCAGTTCTTTGGGCTAGATTGTAAAGGGCAGTTCCTGTGGCAACACTCGGAGACATTAAAGAGAAAAAAGGTTTGCCTCAACATAGAGTTTGTAAGGCCTCGGACAGATACATGGATTTGCAGAAAAACGCCGGTTTTTAGGGGGTTTTGCTACCCATCCCTCCCCAAATCGAGCTTAGGGGGGAGTTTGAAGGGAAGCTCAGATTTTAGGAGAAGATTCCTGGTGTTTCTGTGTGCCTTGCGTTGCTCTTGGGGATGAGAGGTTTAGGGAATAAGAGAGAAAAGCAAAAAAAGTTGCTGCTTTTAACATGATGATGCGGCTAAGCCACGTCCAACACGATTTCTTTTGTGGGTCTGCTCGATAAGCTGTGCTTTTGAAAACTGTCATTAGGACCAAGGGTGTTTGTGCTGTGATTTAACCGATGAGGTGACCAGCCCCCTGACCCTGTCGGATGTTCCCGCCGTGCCCTCTGCACCTCACGCTGTCTCCGCTGCCTCGTCAGCTTGAAAGGTCACCCCGCCTCCTGCTCAGGTTGTTGCCCGGGGATTTAGGAGCAAAACCGGCTGATTTCATGGCTCAAAGCTGGCTGTGGCAGCAGGAGCAGGTACTTAAAGCTGTGGTGTCTCCTGGGTATCAGCTTGTCGCCAGCACCTGCCCTCTTTGGAGCCGCCGCCTCCAAAGCAGCTCCTGCAGCCTTTGTGCTGACGTGCCTCATTCGGACTTTCAGGGCAGCTGAAGGGGAGTTTGGAGCTTTTGGGGTGCAGAGCGCTCACCTCAGCTTTGGGTCTTTTAGCTTTTGCTTTTCTGGCGTTTTCCAAGAGTGAAGGGGATGGAGAGGGAGTCTTTGGGCTTGGAGGCTTGAGCTTGCCTAAGGCTGGTGATGACGAGGTGAGTGAAGGTGTGAAACAGTAGAAGAAGAGAGGGGAGACTGTGATTTATTTGTAATTATTGTAAGTTTTGTTTAAATTTGTAACCTGTAAACCAGGGTTGCTGAAGAAACAGAGTTGGGAAAATAATCTGTTTTCTTAGCGGTGAATGAGGGCAAAGCCAAGGGAAGAAGAGAACTGAAGGAAGTGAAAAGAAGAGACTTAACCCCATTCCTCCTGCAAGGTTTGAGGGGATTAAGCTGGGCTTGTGCCTGTTTCCCCCTGAGCAGATGCTGCCCTGAGCTGGACGCTCTTTGGCCTGGGGTGACTGAAGAGAATTCCAAAACGTTGCTCCTTTAATTCACCCTGACATGCCAGTCAATGCAGATGGTGAGCTGAGTCCTTTGGGAAAAACCTTTTCATTAGGAATCCTGCTGGACAGGGAAGCAGCACAACATCCCAACTTATGCTCCAAGATCCCAGCCTAGATTAGGGGAAAGCAAAACCAAACCAACCCAACCCCGAAGGTGACTGATCCCAAGAGTTTTAATGCTGCAAATGAGCCCTGTGTGTCTTAACTGCAGCTTGGGAGGGCGTGTTTCTGACCAGGGTTAGAAGAGCACTGGCCACGTGGCTACGCAGCTGCCTCCCCTGGTTTGCATCCCTTCCTCTTGCTCCGGGAGCTCAGCTGCATCGCTCCCGCACACGGGATGCTCCCGTCACAGAGCCCTGCAAGGAAATGAGCTGGGGGAGCGTGAAGCAAGGAAGGCAGTACCTTAGAAAAATCCTTTTCCGAGCAGCCTTTCCCCCATCATGTGCGTCGAAAACCTGAGCCTCGCTGAGGGCCGGGCTGGGAGCAGATCTATCCAGCCTTTCCTCGGGGGTAGGATCTAAATCTTTTGATCTGGTGCCAAACGTGACGGCCTTGGTAAAGTGACGAGGTGCGTGATGCTTTATAACTTCCCGTGCTGTAGCCAGAGGTGAGGATTATGTGCCTCTGTCTCTGTCCTCGAGAGGCTGGCGGCTTTACTGGCCCTTTTTTTTGCTAATATTGCCTTTCCACTTCACAAATACCTGCTGTGTGGGGCTGTATGGTTATGGTTGGCACAGTCACAGCAAATTCTGAGTGTTAGACTTCAGTCTGTGTTTAGTTATGAAGGATGCTCTTTCCTTCTTCCAGAGGTGGACATCAGTGCCTGCTCCAACGGAAGGTGATGCTTCCCTTTCCAAACCTTCTGTGCTCCCACTTGTGCCTTTTCTTCTTTTGAGGCAGGTTGACTCCTTATGCTCCATGCTGAGGCAGCTTCTCTGGGGATCAGGAGCTTATTCACAGTGTACCTTGGAGCTCTTGCACAGTTTTTCCTGTCAGGGCTGCAGGCTGAGATCTCTGCTCTTCCCAGGTGGGAAAAAAACCACTCTCTTAAGAAGGTGTGAAAAAAACAATTGTGCTGTGCAGGGTAAGATCACAGAATCCCAGAATGATTTGGGTTGGAAGGGATCTTGAAGCTCATGTCATTCAACCCCCTGCCATGGGCAGAGACACCTTCCACTAGCCCAGGTTGCTCCAAGCCTTGTCCAACCTGGCCTTGGACACTTCCAGGGACGGGGCAGCCACAGCTGCTCTGGGCAACCTGTGCCAGGGCCTCCCCATTCTCTGAGTAACATCTAACTTAAATCTCTCCTCTTTTAGTTTAGAGCATCATCTGCTTGTAGCAGAGGGCAGGTGCTGTCCTCAGGGTGCCTCACCCTCTCCTTGGGCAGGTGGCGTTGACGGCAACAATGAGGCAAAGCTGCTCTGCACGTGGGTTCTGTGTGTGGCAGGGAGGTTTTGGGTCAAAGCAGGTAAAGCTGGGGTGCTGTGTATTGATAAACCCATCTTTCATAGTGTGCCTGACAGCAGAGAGGATTTTGGAGCGTGGGGCAAATGCCATTCCTTGTGTTGTCACACTGGGATGCAGCTTGAACCGGGAGACCCGATGCTTTTCTTCCCATGTCCTTCTCCTTGGCATTGCAAGCTTCCCTGTGTTTTCTGTAAATCTGACTCACTTGGTCTGGCTCCTTCCTGGCTGCTCCCGCAGTTCGAGGGCGAGTCAGTCCTCTCAGACTGTATTTTAAAGCGCCGTTCCCCGCACATTCCGTTGTCCCAGGCGTGTAACTGCCCGCTCTTCCTGTGGCGGTGGGAGGCAGGGATTGGGGTGCCAGCTCTCGTGGGAGAGGGGTGCCCGCGCTCCAGCAGAGCCGTGTCACGGCACATCTCGACGGAAGAGCTTCATGCTGGAATTTGCTGTTTCAGCACCGAGCAAAGCCCGATGAGACCCGAGCTGAACCGGTATCGATCCCTCCTCTGGTAATGAAGCCATGCCCGGGAAGACAGGGAAGTGCTTTTTATATCACCGCAGCTGTGTGGATTTGCTTTCGCTTGTGCTGAGGGAGATACCTGCTCTCAGGCTCTCGCAGGAGTTTCTTTTTGGTGGATCTTTGGGACCCTCAAATCCCAGAGTTCCAAGAGAGTTGTTGGGTTTGTTTCCCCACTTTTCTGAGGACGCGTTACTCGCTCCTCCTCTGGTGAGAAGCGAGGCACTGTGCTGGGGAAGGGGCTTTTAGCTTCTCTGTCAGAACAGGGGATAAATAAGCAGTAAAATAAATAAGGTGGTAAAGCAGGCAGGTTTCTTATCTGCCTGGCTAGAATGGGAGTGCAAGAGATGGATTACGTGCGCTGGATCTGAGGGTCTTTTGAAGATTCAGGAGAAGGACATAGTGAGAAGTGCTGGGATAAGAGGAGATAGGCAGTGAGGTGATGTGAAAGCAAGTCCCAGTTCTCCTTGGTCACCTTGGTGGTCGTTCAAGGTGACTCAGGAGAGCTTGAGAGCCAGGGAAGAGCGGATACAGGGCTGGTATGGAGAGGAACGTGTGACTAGATAAGCATCCGCAGATTTTGTGTATGTATTTGGAGTATGTTGTGTAAATGAAGACAATACCTAATGATTCGTGGCTATTATTTGAAGTGTCCCACTGTTACAGATTTATTTGTCATTTCTTGTAGTAACACCGATGATAATGAGTTCATTTGTATTAATGCGGGTGTCGTGGTCTTCCGTTGATATTCCGCATTAATTAATGTACCATTAAAAGAAAGTGGCACCCAATTAATATCAAGTGGGAGCGATACTGCCGGTGTCCTGTCATTAGGGGTTTCATTTGTAATGCACTGTATGAATGCTCTGCCTTAATGGAAGTCATTTGCCATCCAGAGCATCACCCGACGGGCTGCCATGGGGTGCCAGGAAGTGGAAGTTAGTGGCAACTCCAAAATAAATAAAAAAAAGGGATGTTAAAAAAATAGGGTCTGTCCAGTTTATGGCATCACCCCCAAGCAGGAATTGGAAAAGGGATTTCTCCTCTCACCCCACAGTGAATGCTGGCTGGTAGCAGTAAATGACTCTGGTGATTTGACTTCGCTGCTGAATTTTGATTTTGGAGGGGGGAGGTAGTAGAAAATCCCCCTGGATTCCGCAGTTTGCTTCCCTAAGCAAAAGCTGCCTCTGCCAGTGCAGGAGTGCAGACTTTGGCTGTGCCCACCTGGACCCACCTGATCTGTGCCCACCATCTCCGGCACTAGGACAGCCAAAGGGGTACTGGGCCATCTGCCGTGGGTGCCCTTGCAAAGGGGGAAATAGCTCCAAACGCCCTCTTCCAGCAGGAAAATCACACCAGCAGGAGTGATACGGTGCTGCTGAAGCCAGGAGGTCTCTGACTGACAGGTTTTCACATTCTTGGCGCCTGTGTCTGACTTTCAAACGTCTCGTTAGACCATCTTGGGCTCCCATCTGCTGTCTCCAAAACTGAGACTGACCTAATAGCAGCCGAGGAGGGAAGCATGGACTGCCTCCCAGCTCTTGCTCCAGCCTTGCCTGCTCATTGAAGGCTGGACATGGGGAATGGGAGAGAAATGTGTCTTTTCTGATGAAATTTGGCTGTGGGCACTGAGTCAGTGAGGTGGTGGTTGTGTCAGCGCCCTTCTGCCCCCTCCCAGGGCAGTGGGAAACGGTTGGCTTTTGCTGGGTGGAACTAGATGATCATTCAAGTCCCTTCCTACCCAAGCCACGTTAGGATTCCCCTCTTGGGCTTGCCCCTCAAGATCTGTCCTGCAGAAGCGACTGGTGGAGAGGTGGCAGAGCCACGTGCACACCCAGCTTTTGGAGATGCCCCATCATCCATCAGTCACCCAAGCCCCACGTTGGCAAGGGCGGGGTTGTCCTGGGTGGGGAACGGGGCAGCTCTTGTCTGGAAAAACTAAGGAGCTTTATCCCACGGGATGCCAGAGCATCCTTTCCTGTGTGTGGCTGCTGCGTGGCTGTCCTCCAAGCGCGGCACATTCCCACGTGGGCTCGTTGGTTGTGACGTCCCTCCCTTTGGTGCCGCACGTTGGGTCAGGCCGTGTCTGCCGCGAACAAGCGCTCTCGGCTCCGAGTGTGGTTATCCAGCAGCTAATTCCTCTCCAGCTCCTATAGTGCATCTCTTCCAGCTGTGTTTATGGTGTTTTCAAAAGCCCCTCAATTGAATTATAGCTCTGCGGTGGCCGTTTGCCAGTGTCACCCGATAATGAGGGAGGTCACTTAATAGAGATAGCAACAGGAGATACATATTAATGAGAGCTCATTCAGAAAGGTGGGCTGAATTTCAACCAAAAAAAAAAAAAAAGAAAATTTGAAAAGGGAAATTATCAGGTTTTAAAATCAAACTTTAAAATTGGAAATTGCTTGGCTTGGAGGCGCGGTAATGCAATTAATAAATGTAATTAAAAGTGTAATTAAGAGCACGGGAATTGGAAGTCTGCGCACATCCGTGTGAGCATTTAGAGCTGGCACGCGAGCGAGGGACCCAGACTGGCAGTCGGGATGGCTCCTGAGATGGAGCACAGGGACAGAAACCAAAACACGGGGCTGGTTTGAACTGTCGGCAGGACATGGAAGAGGGGCTGGCACTTGCTCTGACTCTGCTCCTGCAGCAGGTGAGACCTGGGCAGGGATAGGTGGCCTAAATCCGTCCCAGGCAGCCCAGGGATGAGGGAGACAGGGCTTCAGCTGTAACGGGAGAGCACTGGGAATCCATGTCAGCTCTGTTCCTCAGCACCTCTGAGATCAAGAGACGCTGAGCCCTCCTTCCTGCCTGCCATGAGACAGGATCGGCAGGAGAGCCTTTGCCTGGAGCAGAGGGATGTCTGAGCCGGCTTTAGCGGAGCGCAAAGCTCCTTTCGTGCGCCCCACCGCGCCGTGGAGAGGCAAGGAGAGGGGAAAAGAGCCACCAGGAACAGCAGCAGGGAATTATTTTAAGAGTAATAGGTTGACCTGAGCTACAACAGGAGCAGGAAGCAGCGAAGCGTCTCCTGATGGGAGCGGTCAGCTCCCACCTTGATGTGGGGGGGAGAAAGCAGGACCTGAAATAGGGCTGGCGGGGCTGTTTTAGTGCTGATGCTGAGATCAGAGCTG
Source organism: Pseudotriccus pelzelni (assembly GCA_035584735.1). Taxonomy (NCBI): domain Eukaryota; kingdom Metazoa; phylum Chordata; class Aves; order Passeriformes; family Tyrannidae; genus Pseudotriccus; species Pseudotriccus pelzelni. The sequence goes on along the minus strand of JAWMRA010000162.1, from coordinate 2,019,644 downwards.
CCTGCTGCTCCAGCCCTCGTGCCCGTCGCGGCGCCCCCCGGTCCGTCTGCGTCGCCTCATCTCCCCGACCTTCAGACAGCTGTTGGGCCAGATTGCCTGCCGTTTTTCCACATTATTTGCATGGGTACAGCACACGCGCATCGGCATCCTAATCATCTCCGCCAGCTTCTGCTGGGTGACTTTGCCCTGGGAGGTCACATGGAGGTCCTCTGCCTGGCCAGCCGCTGTAGAGGGGGGGAGCAGGCATGGAGGGACCAGCCCCAGCTGAACCAAAATAAGCATTTCTAGTGCCCAGCCAGAGCTTGTAAGGGCATTGTCGTGGTTTAACCCGAGCCAGCGGCTGAGAGCTGCACAGCTGCTCGCTCTGTGTGTTGGAAAAGCGGATGCCTTTAAGGGAGTACCTGAAAAACTTAACTCCCAGATCTCCTCGGCTTCATCTCCCACCTTTGTTCTGTGTGACTCTGGCCCTGCTGTAAAAAAAGTCAGCGCTACGTGTTTCCCCCCTCTCAGCCCTTTGCCCACAGGGCGCCCGGTGTCGGGCCAGTTGGAGGAGGCTGATGGATCAAGGCACGTCCGAAGTGTTGGCGGCCTGTGGCCCGTGAAATGGTTTTGCTGTGGTGGAAAACTCTCAAAGGCGCCGTGCAAGTCTGCTCCCTCAGCCGGGCGAGCGACCGCCTGCCAGCCAGAGGGGTTTACACGCTGTGGGAGCAGGTGCCGTGGGCCTGGGGGAATGGTGTGGATGCTGGGCTTTCTGCAAACAGCCTTTCTCTTTTTAGCCCTGTGTGAAGGAAGAGCTCGTTCACATGAATTATTTGGGTTGGAAAGGACTTCTGAGTCCGTTGACTCCAGCTGTTAACTCAGCACTGAACCAGGTCCCCAAGTGTCGCATCCACGTCTTTTAGATCCGTCCTGGGATGGTGACTCCACCACTTCCCTGGGCAGCCCTTCCAGTGCTGGACAACGCTTTCCATGAGGAAATGTTCCCTGTTGTTCGATCTAAGCCTCCCCTGGCACAGCTTGAGGGGAACAGTCGGTGGCAGAGGAAGAGGAAATAGTGCTCTGACTTTTTTCAGGTGCCCTGCCCAGCTGTGGCCATGTAACCTGCCTGGTGGGGCACATCAAAAACTCATGGAATGGTTTGGGTTGGAAGGGACCTGGAAGGGACCTTAAAGAGCCACAAGTCGTACCCAGGTCTGGTCACTTGTGCTGAGGGTCACACAGGAGGTGACAGCCCAGGGGAGGTGTTTGTTGGGATGTGCGGTGCTTGGGCCGTACCCAGGACGCCTTTGGGATGGAAACACAGCTTCTTGGGAGGATGTCCAGGGGGTGGACCAGGCTCTTCTTGGTGGGGCCAAGCAATACGACAAGAGGCAGAAGCTGATGTGCAGGAAGTTCCACCTGAATGTAAGGAAGAACTTCTTTCCTGTGTGGTGACTGAGCACTGGAACTGACAGCCCAGAGAGGGTACGGAGTCTCCTTCACTGGGGTATCCCAGAACTGTCTGGACATAATCGTGTGCTGTGTGTTCTGGGCTGGCCCTGCTTGAGCTGGTGCCTTCTGTGGTCCCTTCCAGCCCGACCCATTCTGTGATCCTGATGCTTTGTGGTCGCTCAAAGACACGTGTTGCTGTCTCACCTCTGCACTCGTAAGAGAGAGGTAAGGCCTTGGTCTCTCCTTTGCCTCCTCCTTGTGCAGCAACATCCTTCTGTGTTTGAACAGGGATTTTGGAGCTGTTTGTTCCTTATTTTAATACAGTTCTATCCTTGCTGATGGGGTTCCACTGAAGCAGAGCAGTCTCCTTATGTTGTGTGTTGCTGCTTTTGGTTTGGACGCCTCCCAAGCTTCTAGAAATTTGTGTTTTTTGGTTTTTTTTTTTTTTTAATAGGAGTTTGAACCTTTCTTATTCATTTATTGCAAAATAAGGGAGGTGCAAATGGCCTTGCTACCCAGCACCCCAGAGCCCCTTTAACTCCTGGAGATGCTCAGAGGAGACCTGGGTGCTGGAGCTGCTCCTGCTGAGCCGTAGGATGAAGGATGGGATGCTGGAGATGGGTTGGGAGTAGGTCCCACTCCTGTTTGCCCTCCTTCTCCTCCACGGTGGCATCTGTCTGCATGTTTATTTTTATCTCACATCTGCTGGTGTTGTAACAAAGATTTAATGATATGACACAGTTTTGTCACCAGTTCTTTTTTCCGTGGTGAATGGAGCTTCCTCGCAGGCTGCTGGAGGGAGCCGAAAGCTTTAAAAAGTGACAAAATTTGGCGGCTCTTGTAGAAAATTCACCTGTTCCCCACAAGCACCTGTAGGCTGTTGTCTGCCTGGCCAAAAAAAGACAGAATTCGTTATTTTTGCCTGTCGGTGAGATAAGCATAAACACAATTGGTCTTTTTTAATGAAGAAAAGCCACGAGGGATATGCAGAAGAGTCCTATAAGTGGACCAAATGCTGAAAATGCAGAAACAGGGTCCAGTGCAGGGCTCTCCAATGGCATCTCCCTGGGCTGTGTCCTCTGCATGGTATTTACCATCAAACACAAGCCCCAGGCAGTTCTGTTTATCCAGATGTTTTGCTTCATTGTTTAGACGATGGGCCGCGTCTTTTTGAGAAATAAAGGCTTCGGCTTCCTGCTGAGGAATATCTTGAGCCTGTTTGACCCAAAAATGGCAGGAGGATTTTAAAGGCGTATTTTTCTTACGCTTTTTAAGGCAGACGGTCTGTAATTCCTGTGAGCCCTGCCTGGGCATGAGCATTGAGAATGAGACCTCTTTCCCTGGAGAACTGTTGGTGTGGGATGTCTGCATCCCACAGCTGGTTTTGCTGGTTTGGGGGGATTTTTTATTTTTTTTTTGCCTGAATTTGAGCTGGGGAAGAAAAGATGCATCACTCAGAGCACTCTTTAGTAGCAGCTCTGCACCCTTTCACCTGTGCGCTGTTGTGAGTAAGGGGATGTGTTTAGGAGTGAAATATCCCCACTGACCTGTGTGTTTTGGGCAGTATCAGTGATTTACATCCCTGTATCCCTGCTGTTTGGCTTCATGCTCCTATAACACTCCTCCTGTTGCCCTGGAAGCCCTCCTGCACCCCTCCTGAATTCCTCAACGCTGTGATTTGCTCATGCACCCACTCTCATGCTTGTGGGCACCCACTGCTCCCAACAAGGACCCACCCTGGGGTCCCTCCCAGCCCCTCAGATGCTTTGGTGTAGATGCCTGTGACTGATTCCCGGGCCCAGCCAGGTCTTTGTCTGGAGCTGACACCGTGATGGTTTGGCTCTGGCTGTCTCCTGGCCAATGAGGGGACCTGGTCAGCAAAGCTGTAAAATTAGGGTGAAGCCCCGGTAATCACCAAGTCAGAGCTCAGACAGTGTCTGCAGGGCCAGAGCTGACAGCACCAAAGCTGGTGACCTCCGTGTCCCTCCAGGCAGCTTCTCCTTTGGAAGGACAAGGAGATGAACTCCCTTCAAAGCCTGCTTTGGGGCTATTGTATGGAACACAATGCAGGGGAAATCAAGCTCTCCTCTTTCACAGCCGGACGAGCAGCCCCCTAATCGCGGGTGACCAGAGCGGATTTGCATGTTAAAAGCAGTGGCTAGGGGCACTTAAAAAGAAGAGGAAACATATTCATCAAGGCCAGCTTTATCCGTATGAATATTATTATTCCCGGGGACAATATGCCCCAGACCCCTCAGTGCAACCCATCGTCTACTCTTGTGCTGCCTCTCCCTGTTAATGGTTAATTTCTAACACTCTGTGTCAGGACATTGATACCTCCAGTGGCTCTGGGAAGGAATTTGAGAAGGTAGCTGTTGGAGCGTGCAGTGGTGGAAGCAGTGCCCTGGCAGCCTCGAGAGCAAGGCTGTGGATGCTCTGGAGCTGTTCCCAGCTGGTGATGGCTTTGGGGAGGCAGGTGGCCCAAAAGAGGGGTGGGGAGATGCTCTAATTGTGTCTGAGAAGGTGTTTGGGAGCGCTCAGAAAGCAAACGATCACCACAGCCTCCCATTGAAGGACTTCTCCATCCCAACACACCCGCCCCGAGCTGACAAAATCCTGGTTCCTGAGCAGTTCAAATGCACAAGCCAGGATTAAGTTGCTGTGCGTGTGGCACAAAGTCAAGGGTTTACATGGCAGCAGGGCAGATCATGGTTCAGCATGCCAGAAAATGAGCAGCTGTAAGGAAAAGGGTAGCAAAATTCTGGGACAAATGGGCTGGGGAGGATGTGGTGTCTCCATCACTTGAAGGATGGGAATGATTTAGGTGTAGCACGGAGACAGGTTTCTTTTTTTGAGGTCCCTTCTAGCTCTATCTTTTATGCTTTTATGACTGCTGATCACCAAAAAAACTTGAAGGCGCTTTAAAAAATAATCCTGCGGCCGTGCCCTGCGAGGCTTTCTATAGCAGCTTGATTTAGAGGAGGGGAAAAAAGAAAGGAAATGAAAAACCTAGGATGGAGCTGCAACCTCTCGCACCTCGGCAGGAGCGACACTGATGAAAGGGAAGCGGAGTTTTGCTGGAGCCCGAGGTGAGCTCAGGTGCCAGAGCATCCCTGCAGTGCTGCATGGCTGGATCCGAGGGCAGGAAGCATGAGGGATGTGCATGGGATGAGTGTCCGGAGCCTGGATTCATCAGTGTGGGTTGCAGAATTGCGCCCTGGGTTCCCTGCTCTGTCTGGCCAAGCTCGTACAAAATCCTGCTACCTGCCCTTAGGGCGGGGAAATTCAGAAGCTTTGGTTCTTTGCTGGTGCCATGCCCCACTATTAAACTGGCTAGCTCAGATCTCCCAGCGTGCAGCCCTGGTTCCTCGTGTTTTCTAGTGGAGGTGGTGACCGGGGCAGCCTTTGATGCGCTGCAGGCTTTGTGGTTCCCAAGAAACCTGAAAACGGCTCCGTTTAGTTGCTCAGCTTTGGCCAAGGTTTTTCTGGGAAGCGGTGCCCCATCCTCTAAGCTCTGCCTCTCCTCAAGCCTCCCCTCCTTCTTCTCAGCACCTCACGATACTTCTCTGTAAGCTGAGGACGAATAATTTAGTATGAAAGAAGTTAACGATAAAACACAGAGAGCTGGGGAGAGGTTTGCAGAAATAATCCGTGTTATCCCAACTGGCCATAACCAGCCGCTGCCAGGCCTCGCTTCTGACCTTTGCTGTCTTCCCTTTTGAGGTTTAGCTGACCCCTTCCCGTGGCTGTGACTGTGTCACAAGCAGAGGGACATGCCCAAGGTGTCATGATCCGTCTGTACCTGCAGCCCGGGGCCCCGGCAGAGCCTTTTCTCGTGTCTGTCTGTGCTTTTGCCTTTGGAGAGAGGCAAGAATATGCATTTTAAGATTTGCATAGGAACATGCAGCTGTTCCACCAAAAATGGATAATTGTTCTCCCCGCTGTGAAGTTAAACAATAAGAAGTGCCAAACTGCACTTGCCATTGCTGATTTTGTGCACTCAGCTGCATATTCTATGCATGTAGATTAGTTCCAGATTTATGACGATGTAACTGTTCATGCCTATGTTAATCGGGCCAGGTTGTAGTTGCTGTGGAAACTACAACTTGGACTTTTGCGTTAAGTTCTGTGTTACATTTAATGCCCTTTTTTTTATTATATTATTATTATTATTGAAGCTTTCCTATACTTAATGCCTTGCAGTGAAAATCCTGAGGGAAATCGGCGTCAAAAATAAAAACGCCTTTGGGCAGAAAACAAGTTTCAGCAAAGAGAGCAATTTTTCTGGAAAGTTGGGATGTCTGGGAAAATAGGGGTTTGTGATAGAGTGCCATCTTGACCGCAGCTGTATAACTGTCATTATAAGCGTGTAACAACTGTTACAGCTCCTGCACTACTGTCATAAAGAATGCAGCTGTATAACTTCTAAATGTCCTGAAAATACAGGACTGAAGTTGTCGGGTCTCTAGGAATCCCCTCTGGCGGGTGGAGGAGGTCGCTGACGTGAGTTCGGTGGGGAAACGGGCAGGTGCCCAGTTTTACCGATGCTCGTTTGTGTCTCTCCAGAACACCCCGGTGGGCACTCCGATTTTCATCGTGAACGCCACGGACCCGGACCAGGGGGCCGGGGGCAGCGTGCTCTACTCCTTCCAGCCCCCTTCCGACTTCTTTGCCATCGACAGCGGCCGGGGCATCGTGTCGGTGATCCGGGAGCTGGACTACGAGGTGACTCAGGCCTACCAGCTCCAGGTGAACGCCACGGTGAGTCCCCCTCTGGCTGCTGCAGGGCTGGAGGTGTTGTCTGCGGGGGCTGCAACGGGGAAGGAGCTCTTGCTTGTTTATTTTATTGCCCTGCTCTGGCATCTTCTTGGGCAGTGTTTTCTATTTAGCAAGGTACTGTAGCAGTGCAGTACCTGAGTGGTTTCAAATCTCTGTGGAGCACGGCTGCACCTCTCCAGCAGCATCTCAGACATGTTAGGGGCTTCTGCATGAAGGGGAGCAGCTCCCTTGGTGAGGAAACCTGGTACAGGCCATACAGACCATTCATAGAAGCACAGAATGGATTGAGTTGGAAGGGACTTTAAAGCCCATCTCATTCCACCACCCTTGCCACGGGCAGGGACAACTTCCTCTAGACCAGATTGCCCAGAGCCCCATCCAACCTGGCCCTGAACACTTCCAGGGATGGGGCAGCCACAGCTTCTCTGGGCAACCTGTGCCAGGGCCTCACCTCCCTCACAGGGGAGGGTTTCTTTGGTATATTGAATCCTCTGGGCTCATTCCTTGTACGTTGTGGTTTATTACAGGTGGATTCACCTGTATGAAGTTCGGACATCAGGAGTTAAAATTTTGGTGGACAGAGGAGAAAGCAAGGTCTTAATTATAGTCAGTACCATCATACTGGGAGGGGACCCTTGGGAGTTGCGTCCGCCATGGTACATTCATGCCCCGTATGAAGGGGAAACTTCTTCCCTGGTGTTAAATCTAGTGAGAGCTTGAGAATGTGGAGCAGCACACAAACAGGGGCTCTGGGTGGTGGCTCCTTCCCATCTCAGATGCAACAGAGGAAGGTGAGATCCAGCTCTACGATACATCTGACCAACTCTAAACTCAGGAGTGGGGAGAGGGGAGGAACCCTCTGTGACCCCTGCAGGCAGCTGGCTAGAACTCTTGAAGCATGTGATTTAATCAAGATCATTGTCTTGATGCAGAACCGCAAATGTCAGGAGGCCATGGGAGGGCTGTGCAGGGCTGCTTTGCTCTTCACGGTGCCAGGACTGGGCACTCGCAGACTGCAGGGCCACAGGCAAAACACCACAACCTTTCAGCCCAAGCCCTGCATGTTCCAGGCTGCGGAATCTCCCCCAGAAGCTTGTTCTTCTTCTGAAACGCCCCTCATTTTATTTTTAATATTCCAGTGGTAAGCAGGCCTCTCTTTGTTTCCTTATCGGTGTCTGTTGCTGGCACGCTTTCCTGGGATGTGCTGTTGAACTGTCTGGCAGGTTAGAAAATGTGGGACCAAACACCATCCCTGATGGAAAAGGGGCTTTCTTCCATGAGTCTGATTTCCTCAAGGATGCAAGGATGGTCCATCTAGCCCCATATCCCAGGTGCAGTAACCAGCAAAGATAAAATGGGGGCAAATCTGGTCCTTCAGAGAATCACAGAATGGCTTGGGTTGGAAGGGATCTTAAAGCTTGATTCATTCCACCCCCCTGCTATGGGTAGGGACACCTTCCACTAGACCACGTTGCTCCAAGCCCTGCCCTGTCAGGCCTTGAACACTCCCAGGTGTGGGACAGCCACAACTTCCCCGGCAACCTGTTTCTTGCTCTATGTGCTCATGGCCTACAGTGATTTCCAACTCAGGGGAAAAAAGACTTAAATATTAAGTCTGCGAACTGGGCTGGATGGCAGCTGTGGAAATGTCTCCTTGGCTCGGTCAGTTCTAGTAATCCCCAGAAGAGAAGTGATGAGAAAGCCCGGGGCAAAGCTATGCCAGGGCAGAAGGATGAGAGTTGTACCAGCACAGCAAGAGCTGGAAGAGCAAATGCAGTCTCTGCTCTGCCTGATGAAGAGTTTGCATGGTCCGGAGTGGGAACTGGGCTGATGGTGAATTCAGGGCGGCTGCAAGGAGAGCTGGGGAGCTCAGGGGCAAGGCAGGAGTCATTTCACACCAGGGAGGGAGGCAGCAGGGGCAGACAGAGGCAGGAGAGACGGTCAGTGAGGGAACTGGAAGTGTGCTCGCTTCTTTGGTGGTCTGTGATGCCTTAAACAAAATTTCCGAGGTGAAGGGGAGGGGAAGGAAAATTATCTGAAGAAACAAAGGACTTCAACCTGATAACACTAACAGCAGATTGGAGTCAGAAATGAGCCTCCGTCCGGGCCCTGAATGCCGAGGCCCACGGGTTAAGAGGATAATGTACAAACTGTGTTGTTGAATACGGTTTAAATTAACATTAATCTTCTGGCAATCAGCCTTTGCTGCTGCTCAGAGCCGCTTTGCAGGAGTGTGTGGTAACCTCTAATGGTTGCTTTCCAGCACAGTGCTTGATTGGGGGTAAGGAGAGATTGATTTCCTTCCCTTCATGTGCTCTCCCTTTGTTCCTGCGCTTTTAGCAAAGGGCTGTGGGCGCTGGGGGCACTTTTGAGCACTCATGGGATGAGACTTCAGCAAGAAAAGCACTGGCAGCAGGGCACTGTCAGGAGAAGCTGGTGGCAGTGCCTACTGCTGTGGCACTGGCTGCTGGGAAAGGGTCTTGCTTTGGGAAGGTGCTCGAGGCTCCATCCTGATGGGATGCGATGGGGTGAAAGGGAGATGATTGTAGAATCATGGAATGGGTTGGGTTGGAAGGGACATTTGAAGGTCATTTATTCCAACCCCCTGCCATGGGCAGGGACACCTTCCACTAGCCCAGGTTGCTCCAAAAGCCATCCAGCCTGGCCTTGGACACTTGCAGGGATCCAGGGGCAGCCACAGCTCCTCTGGACAACCTGTGCCCATCGCCTCACCACCCTCACAGCCAAGAATTTCTTCCTACTGTCTAATCTAATCTGTTCTTCCCAATATCCCATCTAACCCTGCCCTCTGGCAGTGGGAAGCCATTCCCCCTTCTCCTGATCCTCCAGGCCCTCGTCCCAAGTCCCTTTCCAGCTCTCTTGGAGCCCCTGTAGGCACTGGAAGGGGCTTTAAGGTGTCCCCGGAGCCTTCTCTTCTCTGGGTGAACACCCCCAGCTCTCCCAGCCTGGCTCCACAGCACGGGGGCTCCAGCCCTTAGAGCATCTTCATGGCTTCCTCTTGACTCCCTTCAGGAGATCCAGGTCCTTCTGGTGCTGGGTGGTCCCAGAGCTGGATGCAGTGCTCCAGGGTACCGATGGTCCTGCTCGGAGCACTGCAGTGTTCAGGGGCCACCAGTGGTCCTTCTGAGATCTCTGCATGCTTGTGACGTGCTTGGCAGAGCAGGGAGGATGGTCACCTCGATCCTGCCAGTCCCCAGGCAAGGTAGGAGGGGAGAGGTTTGCAGCAGCCCAGGAGAAAGGCTGGTTGTTACTGTGGGAATGAATCCTGCAGCCCAGGGTTTCCATTCTGCCGTTGGTGTGAGAGCCTGGGTGTCCTACGAACCCCAGAGCAGCCCTGGGTGTACGTGCCCTCTGCCAGAGCTTGGAGCAGCAAATACCGAAGGGAATAAAGCTGCTACTGCAAGGCAGCCCGTGGGGTTTGGAAGAGCAGTGGGAACACGAGGGAGCCGGTGGACTTGGGCCATGTTCTAGCTGATGGAGCCCAGGCCGTGCTGAGGCATTAGCACTGGTGGGTATGAGACACTCTGCTACGATGTGCTGGTGTGAGACACTGCTGGTCTCCCCATGCAGAGGTACCCTGGGCTGTGTCTGTGTTAGGAGGGGATTTACGTTTTGAAGTGTATTTTGAGCGGTGTTGCTGCGTTTTCACTCAAAATGGGATGAAAACTAAATTGGTGTTTGCTTTATTTTAAAGTGCTGATGCTGGAATGAAATGCATATTGTGTTTCAGCTTAGAGGGAGGTGCAATGGACAATAATTCCAGCAGGTAGCTTGAAAAAAGAGATGATTACCTCCACTATTCAGAGATTCTGGCCCGACTACAACTGCAGGAGACTTAATGCTGCTGAATAATTCTGTGTTTGTGATAGAAATCCTTCCTCTCTCCTCCCCGCCCCTCTTTCTTTTTTTTTTCCAGGACCAAGATAAAAACAAGCCGCTGTCTACTCTGGCCAACCTGGCCATCATCATCACGGACGTGCAGGACATGGACCCCATCTTCATCAACCTGCCCTACAGCACCAACATCTACGAGAACTCGCCTCCGGTAAGGGCTGGGCTTCGCTCTGACGGGCAGGACCGCGGGGTTTCTTTCTGAAACAACGTGTGTTTCCAGCCAGCTCCAAAACATTTTGCCTTTTTGTGTTTTTTTTTTTTTAAAAAAAAAAAAGGGAGCCTAAGCAAGAGGGTTTAGGAAGGCTGAACCCCAAGTCATACATTTTCCTGAGCTTTGTTTCTTTAGTTTTACAGAGGCTGTTCTTAAGCAGCCGGTCACCCCGTTTCCCTCCCCACGGTCTATCTGCATGCCATTTCCAGTAGAGGACTTGAAGGAAAATTTAAACGCTCCTGAAATGAGGCAGTTTTGAAAATGCCAGAATCATCAGCCATTTCAGCACTTTGAGTCTTTTCCCCCAGGTTTTGCCAAATTGATCCAATCATTTTAGTTCTTCTGAAACTCGGTTTGTCAGCAAACTCGCTGTTTGTGGAAAAAACGTCTCCCGGTCACTAAATACAGCAGGGATGGGGGTTTTCCCACACACACACACACACGCAGCAGACATTAGAACTTTGGGAGCTCTTTGCTCTGCGCCCAGCAAGGGTGCCCAGGACCTTCAGTCCAAGCACCAGCCTTCCCCAGCAGCATCCACCTTCCCGAGGCACAGCCGTGCATCCCATCACTTCGCCTGTAGGGAAAAGGTTTTGTGTACGGATGGAAAAACCTTCTGCCTTAAAACAGTGGCATGGTGTATGCCCATACCACGTGTGCATCCCGTAACACATCTGGGATCCCAAATGCCTGACGGCTCAGCTCACACAGTGGAAGAGGGAACTCCTTTTCATTCGCTTTGGAGCAAAGTCCTGACATGGAGAGTGCTGGATCAATAGGGCTGAGTCCTGCTGTGCCAAATCCTGTGGTCAGACAGCACATTACCCATCTGCTGGCCCAGAGATGGCCAAAAATGGGCTTATTCATGAACTACTTGCACAAAGCGAAAGTTTTGTTGAGATTAGGGTGTATTTCTGGGATGGACGGAGTGAGCCGCAGGGAAATAAAAAATCCCACAACTTAGATCAGCCTTAACTAGGTGGAAAAAAAGCCTTAGATGGAATTAAAGAAATGGAAGATCCACGAGTATTAAAAATTGTAGACTGCATCACCGTCACGGAGTGACCTGGTATCCAGGAAAGGGGATCCCCTTCAAATAATAATATTTTATAAGGCTCAAAGATCTCTTTGTGTTGATGCACTGACAGTGTTATTCCCGGAACATACACTGTTTGCAGTAGGGAAAGCAGCAAATAACCGCAGTGTGTAACCCTGACGTAGGAAGTGAAGGAAGGAGTGCTCACCAGGCAGCACTTTTCTGGCAGGTTTAGGGGTTTTAATTTCTCTTGGCGACGTGCAATGAGGAGTCCAAGATGAATAGGTGACACCAGAGGCATGATGAGGAGGAAGACTGCAGAACACTGAGGGCTGCTTTGAGTGGTATCGCTCTCTGGTTTGGACCAGCCTCCCTGGGAGAAATTTCACTGCTGAAACCAGGGGTGTGGGGTTTAAGACAGAGTCATTTAGGCTGGAAAAGACCTCAAGGTCATCAAGTCCAACTGTTAACCATGTGCAATTCTTGTCTCTCCCTGGAAATCTCATCAGCTCTGCCTCACCCCTCACCCCCCCCTCAAGGGATCCTGTTGCGTGCATGGAGTGAGAGGACATCTTGGTTATCAAAACGATAACAACAAATTTGGTTGAGGAGTCTGGGCTTGTCCAGTAGCTGTCCAAAACCAGGCCTGCAGGTCAAGCCAACAGGCTGCAGTGCATTTTTGGGTGATGTCTACCCTGACATTGGACTCAGGAGGTCAAAATGTGCTCGAGCTCTTCCACCCCAGCCCCCAGCTCTACAGAGCCACTGCTCCACCCGCCCACTCCCCGTCTCTCTTGCCTCTCTTTTTATCTGTGGCGCACAGCGTGTCTGTGTTCCTCTATCAGTGTATCAGGCGAGAATACCTCATCTAAAGTGTATACATTACCTAATAAAATCCTTCTTATTTGGGATTATTGCATCAAATTTTAATTTCCTCACTCGAGTAACAGCATGTCAGCCAGCCCGGCAGTGAAGAGCCGATAGAAGGTGAAAAGAGTGGATAAACTGCAGCAAATTACCGCAAACAGATCTCTATCAGCCCTTTGACTGGAATTGACTGGAATTAAGAAGTGAGAAATGGGATTTTTTTTGCCGTGGCAGCTTTCTGAAGCTCTCCCCCCCACCCCCCTCCTCCTGCTGCAACGCTGGGCTGCGCTTCGCCTTTCAAGTCCCTAATCCTGTAAGAGAAGAAGAAGAGAAAGGGGTGGAGGGGCACGAGAGGGGAGAGCAGTGCCGTTGTAGCTCTCATTTTTCTCAGGCCGGGATCTGGAAGCATAATTTAGAAGCGTTTTGGGCAGGTGCTTATTTTGACACTGAGAATAAAGCGGCTTCTTATCGGGCAAAGGAAGAGGACGCAGCGGGGAGACGCTCTGCTGTCCCCGGAGGTGTTGTATCTTCTTTCTTGATGTTGTTTATCATCCCAGCATGGCTCAGACATCTCTCCCAGGGCACCTGAGTGCACCAAAGCTGCCTGCAGCTGTGGCGAAGCTCGGTGGCGTGTTTTTCATCCTCAGAGATGTTCTTCGGGTGTCCGTCCTCGCAGCGTCTGTGCACTGGTTGATGTTGAACGTCACTGAAAGGCTCGTCAAGCCCCAAGGCAGGTTGCCCAGGGAAGTGGTGGAGTCACCGTGCCTGGAGGGATTTAAAAGACATGTGGATGTGGCACTTGGGGACGTGGTTTAGTGGTGGCCTTGGCAGTGCGGGGGGAAGAGCTGGACTCGGTGATCTCAGAAGGCTTTTTCAACTGAAAGGGGTCTGTGATTCCACGTCCTTCAGGCAGGTTGATGGGGCTGGAGGAGAAGGGGCCATTTCCCCTTGCAGAGGAGCTGTTGCTCTGATGAGCCCCTGCTTTTGGACCTCAGCTGGGGCGTGGTGCAGGCAGCAGCACAGCTTCGCTTTGGGGGAGAGAGAGGAGAAATCCACTGCCTTGAAGACAAGCTGAGGCCTGTGCACACGTGCTTCATCCCACGGGGAGCCATGGGAAGGTGAGAGTGGGGGCAGATCCTGTTGGCACTTGGTCCCAAGCCCAGCAGTTGTATTCCCTCGCAATAGGATGGTACAGCTATGTGTCAGGTGTCATTAAAACAGTTTTAATTCTTCAGCACCGTCCCCCTCCTCCTCAGAAACTCCTCGGGTTGAAGAAATAATGTAGAATCGGCGCTATTTTTGCCCTAGAGTCTCAATAGCTCCGAGTTAATTCTTTCTTACAATATTTCCAGCCCATCAGTGTGAACACTTTATTAAAAGCTCAGGGTTTTATTAAAAAAGGATTGATTTACCCCTGCCCCTCTTCAAAAAACCCTCAGATTTTGTTTGGATAATGTGCCATTCTTTATTTTCTTTGCCTTTTTTTTAAGCATAGGCTTTCCCAGATTATTACTTTTATAAACCACCTTCCTCCTTCCCTAGAGGGAGAGGGTTATTCTGTTCTCTCTGTACCACCAGCCAAACCCTCTCCTTGCAGACACTGTTGTCTGCACTAGGTAGGTAAGTTGTGACTTGTTTTAAGAAAAGTCAGGAATATTTGGGACTTCCGAGGAGCTGCAGGTTCATGCCACAAATACCTGAGGGCAGAGCTGCTGGCACTGGAAGTCAGCTTGGGGTTTCTGTGGGTAAGTAGAAGACACCAAGACACGGACAGTGAAAGAGATAGTGATGTGGTCCGATAGGATTTTGAAAGAGAATTGTTGAGGTGTGGTTTGTGAGAGGACGATCTTTGCCATCGTGGTACGGCTGAGGTGAGGGATTTGGTTTGTTTGGGCTGTTTTCCCACTTCCAACCTCTCCTCTCTGGGTATTATTTCTGCTGGGGTGGTGGGCAAAGCACTTTGTGGCCGTCAGAGGTACCAAGTACTGAGCGTAGCCTGTGTGTAGCACCACATTTTGCATCGCATCCTCTCACTCCAACCCGTGCTGAGTGGGAATAATTCCTCACCACGAAGGCAGTAATTGCCACCAGTGACGTGGATGAACGTTATGCCTACCCTGGGGCACTTGTCCAGCGCCTTCCCCAGAAGGATCGAGGTTGCTCCTAAACACTGTGGATGCTCAGGGAGGGATCATCCATCCCCAGGAGCTGGCGTCTGCCAGTCTTGTGGATGTTGGAAGAGTCTTGTGAAGGACCTGTCAGGATGGATGGAGACCTGGTGGGATGTGAAGAGGTGCCCGGATTGCCGCCCTTGCCGTGGTTCCAGGGAACAGCATCCGTGAACCAGCCGGGAGCTCAGCACCACTCCAGCATGTGTTTCTTGATCGCTGGTGAAGTGTGGCTCCTGCCCAGGAGGGACTTGTGGAGAAGGAGGAGAAACGCAGGGCTGTGAGGAGAACAGGGGGAGACCCAACGTCGAACGGCAGCAGCACGATAGCCATCATCACAAGCTTACCAAGGACAGGATGAACCTCAGCGTGGCCTCTCGCAGCCCTCGTTCCTGGGATCAAATGTCTGGATAATTTCTTCCCTGTGGGCATCTCCATGGAACGCGCTGCGGAGATATCCGAATGAGGTTCCCCCTCCACCCCTCCCAAACTTTCCCTGCTGCCACATCCACGCTCATCCCTTTATCTCTCCCAACAGCTCCTCTTCCCCCTGGCTCTTGCAGGAGGGCCCTCTCCTGCAGATAAGGCAGCCCATTGCTATTCCCCAGCCATGGCAGGAGCCCTGTCCTCTCCTGCAGCTGCCTTCCTCTGCAGCGTGCACAGCGGGACACAATTCCCATTCCACGCTGCTCCTGAGCTGTCTGACAGGTGATGAGCGAGCTGTCAGACAGACCCAGTGCTTTCACCCACTGCCCTTCCATGGAGGCGCTCCTGGTTTGCCAGGGAGTGGAGGGAGCTCAGATCTGCCCTGTGGGGATGGGAGATTAAAGCTTGGGTGAAGTTTAATTCTGCTGAATATGATTATGATACGTAATACAATATAGGCTATATAATACAAGACTAGACAATATAATACAGACTATATAATATATATAGTAATATAAAATACAATACATAATTTATAATTAAATAATATAAATTATATCTATAATTCTCTCTATATAGTATAAATTATAATGCAAGCAAGAGTAAGGTGGGACAGAGCACGCTGGATTGCGTAGCCCTTTTTTTTGTCATCTCCACTTTGCCCTGCCCTCCTTTCCACATCCCCTGTTCTGCCTTCCCAGCTGCTCTTTTCCCACTTTTCTTGTGCTTTTTATCTGTCCGTGCTCCTTTGGAAAGCACAGTTATTGTCAGTGATTTAGAGGCTCTGCAGGTGGCTGCTGAGCCACACCAGCCGAGCGCTGCTCCGAGGCCGGTGACCTGGGATTTATGGCTAATGTTCTCGGTTAATAACATGGATTTACTTAAGGACTCTGTTGGAATGCCCTCAGAGATCAGGGAATGGGCAGCCTGCCTGGCCCTGGGAGCCTGCTTTATGGCCAGCAGCGGCATCGAGCCCACAGGGGCACGAACCTGGAAGCCAGGGAAGACGGTGAGTCCCTGTTTTCCACCGGTGATGTTTCTGCCACAGCTTTCCCTTTGGCCTTCAGCTGATGGATTGAGGGGCAAACACGGGGCTGCCGACCCACTCTGCTCCCTCGTTACGTATGCAGACCTCTCTGCTGATATTTCCTTTCAGGGTGGGGGAGGAGGGAATTAAAAAATTTGCTGCTTTCCCCACTGTTAATAAGCCAATGAAAACAAGAACAGCTGAGTTGTAAATTTTTTCACACTACATTAATTACAAGTGTGTGTGTGTGTGTGTGTGTTGGTATTCAACAGGGGCTCACTGCACTGCAGCGGGGGGAAGTTGACTTACAGAGTTGACATAAGCGGTGTGGTATATTTTTATTTCAAGAACTAAACAAGAATTTTGGGTCACTTTTATGTTCTTTGTTGGGTTTTGGGGGACTCTCGGATCTTTCTGCTGGGCTACAGAAACAGTCTGTCCTGCAGGATGGAGGATGAGTGGGTGAGCTGGCAGCTGCGAAACCTCCTGCCTGTGGGCAATTCCTGGTTCTCGGCATCTGTCCAACCCTCCTCCTCCTCCTCCTCCTTGAAGGTGTCAGTTAAAATCTCTGCAGCTCAGTTGTGCAGTTGGCCAGTGTGAGCATCCCATGCTGCCTGAGGTGCCTCATTTGAAGAACACATGAAGAAGGGGACAGATTGGAATTGGGAAGCCAGTGGTTGATGAAACTGTTGTAGTGACCAGTGCTGAAGGTCATGGTGAGAGGGAATTGTTGCCTTTGGTTCTTGAGGGACTGCAGAGTGAAAATCCCTGTGGCAGAGGAGCATGTGCTGTTGTCTGCCAGCTGTGAAGCTGTGAGGAGGCTTGTGCTGGCACCTTCAGTTTCTCCTTCCTCTTCTGCCTTGAGCACTGATAGCTGTGCTTACCACACTGACCCTGCTTCAAGTATGACCCTGCTCCTCTGGGGAGGGGACGAGCAGCACAGGGATGGGGTCTGGTGGTGCTTTCTCCAGTCCCTGCACTTACCCTGGTACAGTGCAGCTCACCCTGCTCGGGGGGGTTTGGTTAGAGGGCGTGTTCCCCTGGTCACACCCTCAGCATCCCCAGCTCCATCCTGGGGTGGGTTAGCAAAGCTCTGCAGCTCACACACGAGTGATGTGTGGTGAGCCTGGACAGCCTCACGGGGCGGTTGGTGGGGCATTTCCGTGTCCTAGGACAGGTTATCCAGAGCACTTGGCCCACGGTAACGGGGACGGTGCCTTGTCAGGGCACCCCGGGGGCCGCAGCAGTGTTGTCTGGGGTGGCTGTGACACCTGTCCCCTGTCCCTCCCCAGGGCACCACCGTGCGGATGATCACGGCGATCGACCAGGACAAGGGCCGTCCCCGCGGCATCGGATACACCATCGTCTCGGGTGAGTCCGGGGGGACACGGTGGGCAGCCCAGCAGGGATGGAGGGGCTAACCCCGCGATGAGGCACATCCCGTACTTGGGAAATCGTGGAATCCTAGGCTAGAAGCGACCTTAAAAAGATCCTCTCGTTGCAACCCCCCTGCCGTGGTCAGGGGCGCCTTCCATAGACCGGGTTGCTCGAGGTGAATTTGGCAATATGTCGTGTTGAAACCTTTGGTTCCTAATGATGAGCTACAAGAGAGGCTCAGCTTCCCGCCACACCATGGAGGAGATTTTGTGTTCAGGAGAGAGTAGTGCTGCTTACAGGCTGAATGGCTCCTGGTGGTTTCTGGGGTGTTTTCCCAAGAGCTTCAGAAGCTGGGAGGCAAGGGCTGGACCCCTGAGGGTGCAGAGCTGGAGAGCGAAGCTTAATTGAAGTGATGGTGGGGTTTTGCCTTCTGACGGGCACACGGATTGCTCCTGCCTTTGCAGGCTGGCTCTGAAGGCTGGGAAGCCTTCCCAAGGTGGGGGAATGGATTGCTGCAACTGCTGTAGCTGGTTCCCCGTGGATCTTCACTTGGCAGTGCTTGGCTCTTTTGGCTCTGTAGCTTGGGGACCTCTGCTGACGGCAGCTGAGCCAGGAGCAGGGCAAACCGGGCAGGCATTTCCAGATAAAACATAGCTGCTTTAAGGAAAGGCCAGTTTTGGGGGTTGGATGTGACTCATTCAAGATGCCTTGAGATCAGTGATCTCTGCCATACCCAAGGCAGACTTTGATGCTCGTTGGGCTGCGCTCACACACTGCTTTGGTTCGGACAGACACACTACTCCAGGTAACCCAGGCATGAGGGACCAGCTTGGTGGGTCTGGGTTATAATCCTGTTCCTGGCATTGCTTTTGAGGGTGTTCTTCCCAGCTAGAAATGGCAGCAGTGCCTCCCCTCCCTGCTGTGCCACATGCTTGGGTGTTGGCTGGCAGCTTCTCAGAGCTACACGTGTGGAAATAATTTCCCAGTCTCTGTTCCTTAAAGCCCAGCCATTTCAAACCCTCTTTAATCAACCTCAGGGGTCAAGGTGATTTCACCCTGACTTTCAAGTCCACTGATCCTGGCTGCAAGTGTCCGTGTCGGTCTGCCTTTGAAGGTGCAAGGATTATTTATTCCTCTAATTCCCTCTTCAATTTACTCGAGAGATTCTCCCAGATTGTGGGTATCAGCTGGCCAAAGTGCAGCAGGGACTTTCTTTTGGCTGATACAGGATCTGTTTCACTGGAGACGGGACTGAAACATCCATCTAATTTTGCAGAGGCTGCTGAATTGCGGTGAGGATGGTAAAACGGCCTGGCCATCCTGGATGGGCAGTGGGGCAGTGGCAGGGAACCAGGATGCTCTGGGATCTGGGTGGCAGTGGAATGTGGAGAGACATGCAGGCAGATCACTGCAGACAGCCTTGAGTCTGCCTGTGTATGCCAAGAGTTCAGTCCCTGCCCCCTGTCCTTCCTGCTGGGGGGCAGCTCTCGAACCAGGGGATCAAAGAGTGATTAAACTACTCTGCACTATTATTTTTGTTGCCCAGACATGAGAGTTGCAGAGTGTTTTCCTAACTGGCCCAGGAGTCCTTCTCCTGTCAGCTCCAGGCTCTTGTGGAGTAGGGGTGGTGGGAAGGATCAGCCTGTGGATGGACCTGAGAGTCCAGACACGGGACTGGCATCTAATGCACTTCCAAAATTCTGTTCACCCAAGGCAGGCCATTTTTTTTTTTTTTTGGCAGGCAGGTAAAGCCTAATTAATTTCTCATTATCCTCAATCATGATGGTAAAGGTCAGCAAGCAGATTTCTGCGCCTGAGCTGGAAAATTTTTATGGCAATTTTGTAATAGAAAATAAAAACACCAAAAAACCCCCCTAACATATGGGAACGGGGAAGCAAATTAAATTAGAAACCGACCATAAGCAAAAGTGAAAGTGGCCAGTGGAGGTAGTAATTATACCTGGCTCCTCAACTCCCTCCCAGGAGGGGAGGTGACGGTGGTGCTGCTCCCATTTCCCTACAGAGAAGGGTGATGACTTTCCCTGGCTCTCCCAGGTTTTTGGGCACAGGCTTGGCATCTGGCTGGTCTGATTTTACCTTTTGGGCTTGAACGTACAGCAGTGAGATTGCTGAGAAGCAAACCCGGCCATTTATCATTCCTTTGGTGTTAATATCTAAAGCTTTGGTATGATTTGGAGGTGGGATATAAAAATTAATTTGGAATTGCTGCTGTCCTATCCGGATCCATCCCTTGGGATGTACTGCAGCAGCTCTTATTTATACAGCTATCTCTAGCACAAGGTCCTCCTGTGACAGGAACACAATAAAACTAAAAGATTAACCATAACCACATAAAATAAGACTTAAGATCTAACTTTATGCCTCCAGCTTACAAAGCTGTTAAGGCTGAAATGCTGGAGGAGCGCTGGTCGAGCTGTGTCCTGGCTTTGGCTGGTTGTCCTCTTGGGCACGTGAGCCTACCTGGGTGCACTGGGAATAATTTCCATACCTAACAGGGAAAAGCCATTCAGTTGTTTTTCCTCTCTCCTTCCCATCAGAGTGTTTCAGCCACAGGAAGATGTACTTTTGTGCCCCATGCTTTACAAGGGGTGGGGCTCACCGCCTCGGAAAAGGCCAGTCGAAGAAGACACGCAAATTAAAACCTCCCAATTCACGCCCCTCGTGTGGACAGGCTGATCAGTGCTGGGGCTCCCATCGCTCCAAGAGGTGTTCCTGCTGCTTTTCCCGTGGGTGCAGGCAGCCCGTGGCCGGAGCCTTGTGAAAGCCCTCCCTCCCCAGCTGCTTTGACAGGTTGGAGATGCTCAGCCGCTGAGGTCAGGACTCTCTTTGAAGGACAGATAATTAATCCAGCAAAGTAATCCACAGTTCCTTTTTGGCAGATTTATGGAGATAGCCTCTGTACCGGGGACTCTGCCTCATCATCTTTCATTTCCCAGGCAAAGCGAGTGACTTGTTGTATAACACGACCTGTTCTAGATAAGACTTTTCATTTAGGGGAACTCTCCGCGCTAACGGAGATTGATTTTCCCGGTGGAAGCCGGAGGGCCCCGGTGCTCTCGGCAGGATCAGCCCTGCAGTCGGCACTGTGTTTTCACGTTTGCTGCCGCTGCACATCGCCTGGGGCACGGGGAATCCTCTGGCTCTCCAAAGGAAGGATTTTTATCGTGAGTTAAACAGCAATTTAATTAATAGGCAGGGGGAGACTCTGGCCCGCAAGCTCTTATTAGGAGAATGTATTGTCTCACATGTAGCTCGCTCGTGGTAAACTTTGGGCTTCGTTGATTTCCAGGAAAGCCGGGAGACTCTTGAGTCTTCTGGCATGAGGATGGGAAGGTGACCTGTGCTGCTTGTGTGGGCACTGAGGGGTTAACCCGGGGGAAAGGGTCCTGAATCTCTGCCTGCCTGACACATTTCAGGCGTGGTGATGGATGGGCAGTGGGGGATTGCACAAGGGCAATCCATAAGTCCTTCCTGGGGCTTGGAAAGTCCTTCAGGAGAGAGGGGAGCGAGCGTGAGGCTTTCGGTCGGTGAGCTGGTCCTCAGGGCTATCCACAGACCTTTACAGTGGGGTTTATTTTCCCCTAAAGTGGATTGATTTAGGAGACTGGTGCAGTTTCTGGCAAAGTGCTCCCTTCCTAAAGCTGGTGCATCCCAGGGGGAGGGTGAATTAAAAATCGTTATCTGCACAATGCAATAGAAGTGTGCGTTACAAAAGCGAGAGGGAAGCTGAAAAGAATTGTCCTTCGCCTTTCTTCTGGATTATCTGCTAAGGACTAAAATGTCATATATATATATAAAATATATATGTATGAATTATATAAATTTATATAAATAAAAATCAGCGCAGTAGCTCTCAGAACATGTTCCTGTGGTCTTAACAGGTCCAGAGTGCCCTGCTGCCTTCCTTTTGAAAGTGCAGCACGAATATTTGAGGCAAGGTTAAGGGGCCAAAGAAGTCTCTGAGCCCTCAGCTACTGACGAGAACACAGGGCAAAGCAAACCACTTCCCCGAGTCCCTTAAACTGTACATCAGGGTGAATCCTTGGAAATGGGACCTGCTCGTGTTAATATTCCCGTTGGCTACGTTGTGCCAGCTTTTTCCCACAGTCGACTCGCTTGGTGAACTACCAGGGTGTTGAAGTCCTCATAAATTACACCTGTTGGGAGGGCCTTCCAGCGTGATTTAAAGGCAGCCATCACAGCAGAACATTTCTGTAGGAGGACACGCTGATGGGTGGAAAAGTGCCTTGCGCCGAGTTATCCATCAAAAGCTGTTTTTCCCACCCTGCCAATGCACGGGGATGAGACAGCGCAAAGCAGAGATGGTGGCGCGGTCACAGCCCCTCTTTTCCTGGCTCAGTTGCTCCCCATCTTCCTCCACGCTCCTCATGGTGTTTTGTCGTCACTTTGGCATCTGGCTTTGGCTCCCTGGCAACCCAGAAATCACTGGAAAGAGATCTGCTTGGGATAATGGTTGGCATGGCAGGTGGTCCCTCAGCGAATGGCCCTCGGTAATTAAAACTATACATTCCCTTTTATGTGTAAATAGGAAAAAAAAAGTGCATTTTCTGTTTAATTCTGAATCTTCCTTTATAACTTCTTGGGATTTAATGTGTATTCACAACTGAGCAACCTGGGTTAGTGCAAGGTGTTCCTACCCGTGGCATTTGGGTTGGAACGAGCTGATCTTTAAAGTCCCTTCCAACCCAAACCATTCTGGGATTGGCAACCACTGGAGCAGGATGAACTGTCTCTGTTCGTGTCAGTGCTAGAGAAAGCTGCTTC
Organism: Pseudotriccus pelzelni; assembly: GCA_035584735.1. Lineage (NCBI taxonomy): Eukaryota > Metazoa > Chordata > Aves > Passeriformes > Tyrannidae > Pseudotriccus > Pseudotriccus pelzelni. The sequence goes on along the minus strand of JAWMRA010000162.1, from coordinate 1,997,601 downwards.
TGAGACAGCATTTAATGGAGGAGTTTTGAAAAGGTGTTAAGCCTGGAGATGTGAGGTTTACGTTAAAAAGCACATTTTAGATGGTGCGGAATGGTGAGTGGTCCGAGAAATGGTGGTTGTGGTCCAAGACTCAGCGTTCTTTTGTGTGAAGAATCACACTGAGAGCAGAAACTCTGTGGGCTCTGTTCTTCTCTCTGGGGCCCAAGCCACAACTCCCAGGGAGTTTGGGAGTGGGATTGCACCTCAGGTTGTAATTGCCTGCTTTTATTTCCTTGAGCTGTACATTCGGTTCTAAAAAAGGGAACCGTGCGAGCATTTAATCTGAGCTGCTTTTGTAGGTCATCAAGATCAGAAGTTCTGCTGCTTGTGCTGGAACAGGCAATTAAATCTTTTGAGGAAGATACTAAAAACATGCAGAGGAGTGCCAGCACAGAGCTTTGGGCCCAGACCCCTTGGCCCAGAGAGCTGCATCTTCTGAGCAGGACAGCAAGCCAAAGCCCTGAGCAGGAGAAACGGGCGCTGTTTCATTGTATTACAGAGCGTCTTGATTTCGTGCACAGCTCAGGTTGTAATAACCCCCTCTCCTTAGGAAATAACTTGTTGCCTTTGAATTTAAGCCCAGGGCAAGGTACCTGCTCTGGCTCCCCAGTGTACAGCCCGGGGGCAGACACTCAAGGTGAAGAGCAGCGAGGTGGTCACGGCAGCTGATGGACTATTTGTACGATAATAACTGTGTTCTGTTGCTGACTCCGTGAACCACATCCAGCAGCATCTATTTCAGTGCTGAGGAGCCCTGATGGAGCACATTTTGATTAATAAATTACCCGGCACAAGGTGTGTGATGGGTTCCCCTTTCACATCTCGTGAAAGTCATCCGCTCCAAGTTCAGTGGCTCAGCAAGCCCCGGGCCTTTCCAGGATGCAGCTCCCTGATACGAGCAGCCCTTTGCATAGAGGAGGGGCAGGAAAATCCTCCTGCATGGGACTTTCCTGCACAGTAGCTCTTCACTAGTGCTTGGCAGCAGCTTCTTCTCTCCCTCGTAGGGATTTGACCAATGCTCAAAGGCCAAAGGGGTAGGGAGGAAGGAGGAGACTTTTTTTCCCCTTTCTCGCCCCCCCCCTTCCCTTTTTGGGTTTGAGCCAGTACTTTTAATGGCCTTTTTAGACTGTGAGAGCTTGGCTGAGGGCAATTAAACATTATGGCCCTCATCTATAAAACCCCTCGTTATAGCAGTGTTTCTCCAAAATGATGCCTATGCCACCATCCGTTCCTCAATGAGCCTGGAAAAACACTGTGAATGGGCTACTGCGATCCGTTCCATTGCTCCCAACCCAGCATGCCGTCAGTCCCTGCCTTCCCAGTCCCCAGTCTGGCTGTGGATTGTGTGCAGGGGCTGCTGCTGTTCATGTATGTGCACATGGACAGACGGATGGGAAAGTTTTCCTCCTGCTTTTACCCATAACAAGAAGCTGGGCTTGTACGTTGTGAGCAAGCCGGTTCCTTGCCAGGTGGGAGCAACAAGTCTGCCAGAAATGGGTTCATATTGCTGCCCCAAAGGTCGTCCTTATTTTCTTGTCATTGTCCACACCTTTCCTCCGTCTTTTTGATTATTTTAAACGTTGTCTGCCTTGTTTTCCTTCTCTCTGTGCTTCCTTTTGCTGCTCGGCCTTTTCTTTCCCATCCTTTAATTTCTGCCCCACCTCTGGGTGTCTCTCTGATCACTCCTGCTGTCTCCTACCTTGTGCAGTGTCCAGCTCCCTAGTTTGCAGTGGTGGCAGAGAGGTAGAAGTGGAGCTTGCCTTCCCATGAGGTGTCCCTCTCCATGGATGCTGCCTCCTAGGCAGCCTCACATTTATTTTCTGCTTCCTGGCCTGTCCTCCTTAAGGGCATCCTTGCTGTCCCACCACTCAAAAGTAGAGCTTCTCCTTTGCTGATGAAGGACCTGTTTATTCCTTGCTTGCTCTATGCAGTGGAGCTGGATCACCAAGTTCTCTGTGAATGTGCCACATCCTTGTCTGGATGGGGAAGGAGGTGGAAAACATGTAAGCTTCTGTTTCACAGAAACCAGAGAAGAGTCTTGGGCCCCTTTCTCAAACCAGAGGCATAAAAATGAAGTCTTTGGTCTCCTCACAATCCTAGTTTGGGTTGGCAGGGACCTTAAAGATCATCTGGTTCCTGGAGAGAGAATGGGAGAGCCAGGATGGAGAAGAACTAAAATAGAGGTGGGCAAAATGAGAGACTGGGGGGAGGAAAGGCAAAATTGGCTACTTTTCCCCAACCTTGTTTTTTCCCCCCCTTGCTCTGAGGAAAGTGAGGACATGCGGAGATGATTAGAGAGATTTTTGCGAGGAAAATACCTTGGGAGAATGTGCATTGTTTGGCAGTGTGAGTGCTTCAGCAGGGACCGCTAGTCAGAGGGGTAACAAAGCGGTGGTTGGAGAGGTATTGTGGAGGAAATTAGGAAAGACCTCTGAGGGATGAGTTTGGGGACACCGCTTTCCCTTCAGAGACTAATTTGGAAAGCCAGGAATTGTCTGCCAGCTGAAAGGTCACCCCAGTGGGCATCAGCTGCTGACATCGCCTTTTGTAGCTGGACCTGACTTGATAAGATGCGTGGCTGACAGTGTTGGGGAGGCAGAGCTGGAGAGAAGCCTCTGATGTGCAGCCTTGGGGGGGTCTTTGGGTCTAGAGTTTAGTTGCCCATCCTTGAAAAAAATGACTGTGTTCAAATATGAAATTCATAACCCTCTTTAGGGCACAGAACTCAGTGCTGCGTTTAGTCAAATTCCTGTCCTATTGACCTAATTCCACTGAGTTCCTCCACGTTTTATTATACTTCATGTTAGGGGGGGAGATGGCCCCGATGCAGAAACGTTGGCAGCCTGGCTTCCTGGAGCATTTAAATGCCTCACAGCACAGTGCAATCCATCTCGTGGAGTGTCCTTCAAAGCTGATATTGGAAGAAGCTTCCTAAAGACTCAGCCGTAAATTACCCAGCAAAGGTGGGAAGTCAGGATGGAAAGAGGGGAATTGTCCGAGGGAGAAGATTAGAGATCTTCATGTACAGGAGGAAAAGATTTTAAAAAAAAAAAAAGCAAGGCTGCTGCTAATATTTTAAGTAGCCGTGTGCCAGTTCATTAAGCTGGCGAGTGGTCAATGGGGCATTTCAGATGGAGAGAAGAGAGGACCAAGGACAGAAACGGGAGGAATCCTGTCTGAGAGGAAGCTGTAACAGCTTGATAATGGTGGAGAAAGGTGTTATGGCACTCAGGGCTCTGGGAGAGAGAGGAGAGGCCAAGGTGGCTCCCGGGGCGGGAGGGAGAGGATGGACAGACCTGGAGGCTTTGGCCGTCCCGAGAAAGGTGCAGCTGTGCTCAAACAGGGATCAGGAGGGAGCGAGGTGGATGCTGAGTGATGGGAAACAACTTTCTGTGGCAGCAGATCCATCTTGCAGCTCCCTTCCAGGGAAATGACAAATGCTGTGTGTGTTTCCTTCGCACTCAGATGTATTGAGAAGACAGGATTTATTTTTTGGCTATTTTTGACTGGGATGACTGGAGCGTACCTGCGGGGTTTCTTTGCTCCCATTTTGGGCTGGGTCAGGGCTTTTTTGGATGCTGTGAGATGATGGGGGGAGTGGTGTGGGTGGCCATATGCCTCTATATAACCCCCTCCTTGGTCATCACTTATTCAGCAGCCTCCTCTGGTTTTGTGTCAGGCTGGTGTCAGGTATTCCAAGGCTCCCCATACCAACTGCTTGCTTTTGTCTGGCTGACAGAGGGAGCACCTGGAGTTGCCACAAAGTCATTCCCGCAGCAGGGCATTAGTCCCTTTAGCACCTGCTGGCTGTGAGAGTCGAGTGTTCCTTAATCATCTCTGGGTGTCTAATTCCAGAGGAGGAGTCAAGCTGGGCTGGTCCGTGGAGGCAGCCCGACCCTCCATGGCATCCAGTCTGGTTGTTTGCATGTAGGGACAGGCAGAGGGGTCAAATTTGGCTCCAGCAAAGGGCCATGGGGTCAGCAAATCTGGCAAGAGAATAAAAGCAGGGCAAGTGCCTATAGCACTTTGCTGATATTCTCCCTGGCTCCAAATAATCCAGCTAAGAAAATTCCTGAGCTCTGTGTGGCTTCTCTGTTACTTCATAGAATTTTTTTCTTTCTTTAACCTCTGCAGCCTCTCCTTGAAATCAGATGGACTTGTGTCACCCTCAGCATCCTCTGGCAAGAGGCTCCACAGTTAAACCACTGCTTGTTATGTGAAGAATTACCCATGAGCTTGTTCTGTCTGCGCCTTCCTCTGACTAACCTGGACTGATGTCCCTGAACTCTTGTATTTTAGGAGAGAGGCTGTGCCAGGGTCATGGTACCCTGTGAATGCAGGTGCTTGCTCACAGGGGAGCACCTGGATTTGGCTCTGCTTTCAGCTTTGCTGCTGCATATTTTAATAACTAAAGCCCTTTGAAATTCTTCAGCTGCCTCCAGCATTTGCAACTTCGGGCTGATGAAAGGAGAGCCCCGTTTTGAGCCCTGAGCTGGGGCAGGTGAGAGGAGGAGAGGACTGTTAACAGCCGTGACATCTTAAAGCACATTGGGATGATGCGCCAGGTTTGCAGAGCCCACTGCATCCTGTGCCCAGCTCGGAGCTCGTGTCCTCCTGCTTCCCTCCCGGCATTACCCCCAGCACCTTTTGGGATCAGCTGCGCTTGCGCTCACACTGCCTGTTATTTTTCCTCAGGTAACACCAACAGCATCTTTGCACTGGACTACATCAGCGGGGCCTTAACCCTCAACGGGCCCCTGGACCGGGAAAACCCCTTGTACAGCTCTGGATTCATCCTGACAGTGAAGGTGAGAGCTCCTCCAGCAAGGATGGCACACCAGAGCAGCAGGACGGGGAGGGCATCCTGCCTGGGGGGGGCAACTCCTTTGAGGTGGAGGAGCAAACCTGGGGCACGTTGCTTTCAGTGGGCGTACAGATGTGCTGGGGAAGCCAAGTGAGATGTTAAACACAGCCCCCTTGTCTGGTGGCCCAAAACGCGATGGACTGACTCTGTGTGGGTGCATAAGGGTGGTTTTGGTGTCCTGCCGGCTCTCCAGGCTGCTGTTGCGTCTGCTGACAGGGTGCAGATACCTGGCATTGCAAATAGCACCAGAGGCATTCAGGCACTTGAACTGTGCCTGCTTTTTCCCGTTTCCCACCTTTCCCCCAGCAAAGCCCTGGATAAACATGACGTTTTGTCATGTCAGCAGGCATCCTGTGTGCCTGCCCAGCACAGGGAGGGAGCGGTGCTGGAAGTTGCCTTGTCAAGGAAAGGCACTGGAGCATGGTTTTCCAGCCCCACCTGAGAGCGGCTCCCTGGCTCTGCTCGCAGCCCTGTAATTAAAATCAATACCAAGCTGGGCAGCTGGTTGGAAACACATTTAGAAGTATGGATTCTGCTGGGCCGGGGTGGGGGAAATCAGCAGCAGCATAGGACAGGTCATTGATTGGGAGGGAGGCAGCCAGCACAGCGCCTTCTCTTTTTGGCAAGTGTGATGCTTTGCTGGAGCCGGGGCAAAGGGACAAGAAATTACCTCTCTTGGTCCCAGGCACAGCTCGTATGTTGGGGCTTTGTGCATAGGGAAGAGATCTCCGTCCATCCCTGGTATCTCTTCCTTCAGCCTTTTATAGTTTCAAAAATGGAGAGAGGGAGGATTTTCTGATTTTAATAGGGACAAAAATATCTGTTTAATCTTGGAAAGGTTTGTGAGCCTGAAAACTTGCCCGCTTTCCTCCCTGCATGATAATGGAGTTCCAGCTACATTCTGTTGATCCGATAGATTTCTGTTTCCTCTCCCCACAAACTTCGCATCCTCCCGCAAATGCCAACTCTCTGTGTCCCACATCCCCAGGACCCAAAATGTTCTCTGCTGTTCTTGTCCTGGAGCACGCAGTGAAAATACAGCTGGCTTGCTCCTCGCTGGGATCAGCCTGTTCTGCTGTTGTGTGCAGAAGCGGTGAATAGCAATGAGCCGTGTGGGTCGTGTTAGCGTTGCTTTTCCGTGCCCACAGCAAAGCAAGATTATCCAAAGGACAAGAGGAGGGACTCGGCTTGAAAAGGCTGTTTCACGAGCCTTGCTTCTCTGGCAGTAAAATCTGCGCTCTTTCCTTTTGGGAAGGCAAAATTGAAGTCCTTCTTGAGACAGAGGTGTGATGCGGAGTCGTGACTCAGTTCTGTATTTAGACACGTGTTGCCAAACCTATTTTAAGGTCTAAATCTTCTTTTCCTCTGTGCCCTAGTTTTCTGTCCCTACTGTGGTGGCTGGCTGCCTACTCCCACCTCAGGGGATGGCAGAGGGGAGAACAGGAGTGCCCTTTGCTCCGTCGTGCCTTTCCTTATTTTGTGGACTGTCCCCTACGTCTCACAAGGGATTTTTTGGTTGATTGGTTGGTTTGGTTTGGGGTTTTGGTAGTTTTTTTTGATGTGGTGGGGTTTTTTTGTAGTTTTATTGGTTTGGGGTGTGGGGTTTTTTTGTTTTGTTTGTTTGGTGGGATTTTTTTGGGTTTTGGTTTTTTGGTGTTTTTTTTTTTGTTTAAATGCTTGTGGCGGGAAAATCTACTTATCCTTCAGTGTGACTCCAGATGATGTGGGCAAGTAAGAACTTGTCCACAGCCATCCCAAGGGAAATGTTAAGCCCCTGGGAAGGTTTGTGAGAGTGCTATGGGCCTGACACCGGGATGGTGGGAGAGCTGGATCGACATCTCTGTGTGTTAAGGGGTCAGTGGTGTCAGAACCAACTGAGCATCCTTCCATGGCAGAGTGGAGGATGAAGAAGCTGCAAGAGTCTCCCATCACAACGTGCCCCACGCACACCTTCTTCTACATTTATTCTTTTGGAAAAATAAAGGCTCCCCTGCTTTCTCTCCTGGCAGGGGACAGAGCTGAACGATGACCGCACGCCCTCCGATGCCACCGTCACCACCACCTTCAACATCCTGGTCATCGACCTCAACGACAACGCCCCCGAGTTCAACAGCTCCGAGTACAGCGTGGCCATCCCAGAGCTGGCCCAGGTGGGCTTTGCCCTTCCCCTCTTCATCCAGGTGCAGGACAAGGATGAGGTGAGGTATCTCCTGCCGCGGGAGCGTTTGTCCCTCCTTTGCGGGGTGGCACTGGTGTGGTTTTGGGGGGTGCAGGGGAGAGTGAGTCACTGGTGAGCCTGTGGCGAGGTTCAAGGTTATGTCCTGACAGCCACTTTCTCAGCTCTTACCGTGGTGTTGCTCTGCTTGCTGGGTACCCCGAGTGCAGATTCCCTCCCCGGCATGAGCTTTAATGCAGTCGGGATTGTACGGCCCCTGAGAGCCAGAAAATAGGATTTTGTGGGATGCTGATTCCCGCCTGCTTCCGAGGGCTCTTGTCGGGCAGCGCTTTCTTTGCCAGTCTGGTTCAGAAAAGGAGGAGTTTTGCTGCTGGGCTCGCAGGGCACCTGCCAGGGAGGGGAAGGACAGGAGCTCCAGGCTCTCTGCCCCGGGAGGGATGGGTGCTGCCGCTGTCAGGGAGGGGGTAGGTGATGCCCACTAGCATGGGGAGGACTGGGATACCAGTTCATCACTGCAAACGAGCCAGGAGCGTTGGAGGCTTGTTCCTCCCTCGTGTTAATGGAGCTCCCATTTGTCACGCGCCGATCCGTGCCGTGTTCAGGACTGCGGCGTGTTTTCCAGCCCTGGGCTCGCAGCCTTCAATTACTCTGATTATTTGACTTGTGCAGTTCACGTCTGGCTGCCTCTGCGTGCCGGTCCCCTCCAACCCCGCCACGCTGCCTGGTGTCTGCTTCAAACAAGTGCTGACACCTCATGGTGAGCTTTCCAAAATCCCTCGGAAAGGCTCTGGCTACAGGCTCCCGCAGGCCCTGTTCCTCTTTGGGCTGAGCGGGAGATGAGGGGAAAGGGTTTGTCGCAATAAGAGGCACCATAAAATGGTTTGTGTTGGAAGGGGCCTGAAAGCTCACCTCGTTCCAGCCCCCTGCCGTGGGCAGGGACACCTTCCACTAGACCAGGTTACTCCAAGCCCTGTCTAGGATCACGGCAAAACATCATCAGGATGTTTTCCTGGTGCTTCAGGTAAATGATGCAATAGCACCAAGGAACGGGAAAACGGAACATCTCCCCCTGACCCCCAAAATCCTGGTGGGTCAATTAAAATGTGCATCTTTTAAGACGCCTTTGCTGGCAGAGGTGATGGATTTGCTATTCCCCAGCCCTGGGTGGAGTTCACCCCGTCTTGTCAAACCACCTAGAAATCCCATTTTTTTTCACCTGAAGTGAATATGACACAGAACTAATAATCTGCTTGTGACATGATGTCACTGTCCAGGAGTTATGAGTGCAGCCTGAAGAGGTGCAGATGAGCTATTAAGCAGATAAAGAGACTGTTTTTTCTTGAAAATGTCAATTGCTAATAAAGAAGATATGGATATGACAGATGCTTAGGATAGTTCCTGAATAGAGCTGCTGTCGTGCTTCTGAGAGATGTCAGCAGATCCATTCTTGAAGGGCATTGTAACACTTCTGTTTGTGCCAGAAGGATGAAGTATCTGTCATTATTTCTGGTTAAAAGCTCATTTTACTGGAGTGACTCCCATTCAAGAATTCACTTTTCAGCCTTGCTAATTTTAAAATGGGAGAATAAAAAATAGCCTTGCCTTCCCCATCGCACCAGCAAAAAATAGACACCATTCTTTTGATGTATTTCTTTAACTTCCTGAGATTTCCCCAAAAGAATTGGCTGAGATTTTTAAAACTGCTGAGAGAGGACCTCTTGCACTAAGGGAGTCTGAAGGAGTTTTACTGTACATGTCTTCAGAGACCACCATAATAGCACAGATTGCTTTGACTGTGGCATTATTTTCACTGGCAAGAGGCAGAGGAGAGCTGATTTTTGGAATATCTGGAGGGTAGAAAGTTATAAGCAATTGGGTTTTCCTTTTCTGCGTTATCCTGCGGTGGATCTTTGTTATATGTTTGCAACTGGGTTAACCGTCGAGTAGCACTTGTTGGGGGGAGGGAAACTGGGGAGAAGATACCCGGGTTGTTACACGTGTGCATGTGAAATGGAAGTGGGGCTGTGCCTGCAGCCAGGCTTGTTCTAGCACTGCTTCCCAGACAGTGTATTTCGAGAGGTCTCAAGACCCCCAGACTTCCAGTAAAAAGGCTGCAGAAAGGGAAGGTAGTTGCCTGACAGTGATAGTTGGGATGCTCAAGTGCCTCGTGAGAGTTGCGAGGTTTTTATGAACCATCTGGATTTGAGGTGGCTGAGATGACACGGGGCTCTCTCGTGCCTCTGTGAGTGCAGGGGTGGAGGGATGTGTTGGCAAGGACCGAGGTCTTCAGGCAGGGATGTGACTGAGGACGTGGCTGACAGAAGCTGTTTCGGCAGCACGGCCTTCATGCTGGAGATGACACGACTCATTTGTGTAAGGGGCAAGGGAAAACAAGAAGAGAAGTGTACACATCTCCAGGGAAAGCAGATAGATAAATAAATGAGAGCAGATGGGTTGAGACACAGGAAATCAGAGCTAGAGTCTTTGGGAAGATCACTTCGCTTGAGTTTTGTTTCCTGCCTCCCAACTTATGTCATGAAGTCCTGGGAGAATCCGTTGGCAGATTGGTTTTTTTTCTTGAGCCAAGCCACCCAGCCTTGTTCTGGCCCCTCCAGAAAATTCAACACTAGTCCTTCAGCCCATGCCTGGACCTTGCCCTGGGCAGGGGTCCTGTAGAGTTGGGTGGTTTTGGGGAGCCTGCCTGTCATTGCACCCCGGTTGTGCCTGTGTAGAGCTGGGGAAAGGGGTGTCACTTGGCTCTGGCCCTTAAAACACACTGCGTGGGCTGCCAAGGCTGTTAAACAAGGTTTCTCACGGCCATGCCCACACGACCCTTTTTAATTGCGGGGGTTTTGATCTTTCTTTCTTCTGGTGTGTTTTGCACAAAGTCAAATGATGGCTTTTTGAAGGGGTTAGATTAAACGATTCAGCAAAGCACTTGAAAATGTATTTACGTGACACACAAGACCACGCTTGAGAGCCTGTGCTTGGATTTACCTCCGTGTTTAAGTGCCTTTCTGCAGCCTGGCTGGCATTAACCTCTCAGACAAGGTGCCTAAGCAGGGGCCTTCAAGGAGAAAGCCCCTTCCTCTGAGTCTGGCCCTTGCAAACTCCCAGTTGCTGACCCCACCAAATGTGGTCACGGTCTTGCCCCAAGAGGAGCTGGCTGAGGGCGCAAGGTGGGATGGGGAGCATCTCGAAAGGACGCATTTGGGTTGAGCTGAGATGACACCAGGCATAGACTCGGGGTGCAGCCAAGATGTGTTCAGCCAGGAGTGCTGGTTTTACCTTTTGCATTCTCTACGAATGTTGTTGAAAACCCTCGAATGTCGGAGAAATCAGCACACAGAGTTTGCACAGGGTTTTGGATCTGGCCTTTTTTGAGCAGCCTGCTCTTAGTGGAAGGTGTCTCTGCCCATGGCAGGGGGGTTGGATTAGATGAGCTTTCAGGTCCCTTCCAAACCCAAACCATTCTGGGGTTCTGTGAACCAAGAAAAAAGCATTAGCCACTGTGCAGCTGAGTTTCGCTCCCTGCCACATAGAGAGAGCAGACCCTCGAAAACCTTTCCAAAGCCATTTGAGAGCTGTTTATGAAAATCAGTGGAAGTTTCCCAGTATTTAGGCTGAGCCTATACTCAGCTGGACAGCTCAAAAGACCAGTGTGTATAGACACTCCCAGGCTGGGGCTGGGCTCGCCTCTCATTCACAGCGCGATCGGTCAGCAGGGACGAATAAATCCTGTGTAGGAGATGGAAGATTAAAGCCTTGACTTATCTGCTTTTGCAGCAAGGTTTGTTTTCGGGTTGAGAACACGAGTCCCAAGCTGTGGAATGGTTTGATGTTAATTCAGGGGGCTCATCTGCTCCTGGGCTGGCTGAGGTGGGGGACATGGGTATCCTTTCTGGATACGCCAGATTTGTATACCTGGTGGCTTGATGCGGCATCTTAGGGTGAAGGCACGGGTTTGGCCATGCAGGAAAAGGATCAGGGAATCCCCGTTTCCCGTGGCTGCGAGATCCACAGAGATATGTTAGGGGAAGTGGCAGTCTGCTTTCCCAGGGCTTAGCAGGGAAACCAGCTCTTCCCCCGGCGCTTCCACTTGATTTTCCTCGGCGCGGTCGAGCGGAGAGAAAGAAAAGGGCAGGGGCTGTCTGAAGCACCGGCGTGATGGTCTGGCATTTTAAAAAAAATCGTTTTGAAACAACCCTCCGAAATAAGCATATCGGGGAAGACAAATGGGGAGTTTAAAATGAAGCCAAGCCAGGCCACGGGCTCTCTGTTGCACTGAGCCGCGCAGGGGCACCGCGTGTGCCCACGCGTGTGCAGGTGCAACGTGTGAATCACCCGGAGCTTATATATGCATATGACAGGCACGAGCTCTATAAATATGATCTACACAGCAAGGAACTGTAAAGGGGAATTGACGGCGCGCGAGCGTTCTCTCCCGAAAGTGCCAGCTGCCAGTCGGGCTGAATTAGATTTCACAGGGGTTTTTGCAATACATGGAATTCACCAGCAAATTACCCTTAAAGAGGGAAAATCAATCATTTGGAGCAGAGATAAGCTGAAGGCGAGGCAGCCTCGGATTGATCCCGTCTGTGCAGGCGTGTGTGGAATTCAGCAGATAACCTGGGGAGAGCAGGGAAGGAGAAAACTCCTCTGGGAGGGAGGGAGAGGGCAAGGACTGAAGCTCAGGATGGACAGAAGGATGGGAGAGAAGGGCTGCTGGAGTGGGGAGGAGGATCAGAAAGGTAGAGGAGCATTTTGCTCCAGGCATCCTGCATTTCCCACCTCCCCAGTGAGTTCCTCACGGATGCAGGGGACAAGCGCCCGTGCCCAGTGAGCCCTCAAAAGGGTTATTGGTGCTGGGTGGGTGCTGGAAGCCCAAGTTGGCTGACAGGGCAGTGGGAGAGAGGCAGGCAATGCCAGAGAGGCTGTTTAGAGCTCTTGACTTAGATACTTTGAAGTAGGTGGAGAGAATAACCCCCTTTATACCTTGTGTTTTCAAAGGAAGGATTTAAGAGCTGTTTGTCTCCGACTCACTAGAACCAGGCATAAGGTATCTAAGCCCTACAAAAAGATACTAATTGCTATCAAAAAAAACCCAACTCTTTTTTTCCCCCCCCGCTTCCTTCTTCCCCACTCCCGAACTCTCAGCTCTTTCCTTGCTTTGTGGACTTCCCAGAATGAGAGATATTAAACTCTCAGCAGCTTGTTGTAGGTAATAGCCCGTGCCTAGAAAGTCCCTGGGAGGAAAGCTGGAGTTGCACGGGATTTTGTGCTTCTGGAAGGCAGGGAAAATCAAACTGCACTGAGCTAGGGTGGAGGGAAGTAAAGGCATCCCTGTACTGAGGGAAGTTGAAGAGGAGAAAATCAAGGATCCCAGGCAGCTTTTCCCCAATGTAACTGGCTTTGTGGTGAAAGTAACTGCAGGAAGTCAACCTACTGATGCACCTCAATTGTTTCAGGGGTTGGTGTGGTTGGGGAAGGGTTGTCTGCTTGTCTAGGGATTTGGGTTATTTTATTTTTCACTTTGTTTTCTTGTGCAGCCATTGGTAAGTGATGCTAAATACTTGCTTTGGCTGTGGAAGACTGAATAATTTCTGAAGCATTTGCAGGTGGGCTTCCATGAGGAAGAGGCTGGGTGGGAGCAAGAGTGATGAATGAAGCCAGTGGGTGACACTGGGTAAAAAAAGCAGGGATAAAAATTGTGATCCATCCAGTCTCAGCTGAAACAGCTGATGTGGCTGCCCCTGGGCTCCTGGTGGGAGAAAGGGTTTCCTGATCCATGGTGAACTGTGCCCTGTGAGCACGTCTTGCGAGCTGGGAGAGCAGATTTTTGGCCATGATTCAGAGCAGGTGCATGAGCAGGTCCCTCATGATGCTTCACACCTCTGGAGGGACACCCGTACCCACCTCCTGGCATCTCACAGCCTGCCAGTCCTGCCTGTGCCCAGGGTTATTCCATCTGCTGCAGCCCCCTGGAATTTCAGAGGGGTAATGGGCACGTGGGTCTGCCAGACAGGTCACAAATGGTTCAAAAATGAAGCAGCTCAGTCAGTGGTGGCTTTTTTGGGAGCAGAGTATCGGCATGAGGTTGATGCTGTCGCTGGCAGCAGGGCAAGGGCGCGGCTCCCGTTACACACTCCGAGGAATACGCAGGTGAAGAACAGAGTTGTAATTATGCCCAACTGCAGCTCCAATTGTCTTTTAGCTGAATTGACACGAAATTTCCATCGGCTGCAGCGCCAGCTACGGCTGGGAGGAGGTTTGATTGCTGGGAAGGAGGCAGCGGGCAGCAGCCTCGAGCCGCGCCGAGGGCTGGCCCCGCTTGTTGGCGCGGGATGAGAGGAGCTGGAAAACGCGTGGCTGCATCCCGGCTCTGGGCAACAGCAAACTTCCCTCCAAAACCCATTCTTTTATGGCTCCATTTGTTTCAGACGGAGACAGGTTTATTGTTGTAGGGTTGCTAAGCTTTGGCAGGCAGCTCGTTAATTTGTGGCTCTAAAAGAAGGCAGAGGACCTTGTTTTTGGTGGTAGGACTAAAACTGGAGCCGTGCAGGAGCTGGTAGGTCAGGGCATGGAGAGGGGAAGGTGCAGCAAAGCAGGTCATGCACTGATAGCACCCCGTGCATCCCATCCTCATCCTCGGCACTGCAGAGAGATGATGCTTGGCTGTGATCACTGCCCACCAGGACCTCTGAGAGCCCGGGGATGCAGCGCTTTTTTTTTCGCTCTTCCCAACCGCGTTTCAGATCCATTGTTTGCTCTGGGTGGCAGGAGCAGGTAGGAAGGGCTGAGGAAAATGTAAGCAGCTCCCCGTGGCTTCCTCTGGAGTGGGGGGGTCCTTGCTGTGAGCCGGGCTTAGCCAGCCCCTTCTGCTGGGCAGCTGATAACAATTTGAATATTCAGATTTGCTTTCAGGCATCCGCAGGGGGCTCGCAGGCTCCGGGAAACCGGGAGCAAGGAAGGCAGCATGGGGGCCAAAACAAAAAAATAAATAGCTGAAAAAAAATATAAATGGCAACTCGCTGCAACCCTCCCAAGAGGCAGCTGTATTCCCCTTCCCCAGACCCCACGTGGGGAGACTGAGGCACTCAAGGGGCTGTTAATTAGGGATGGTGGGTATCTGGAGGCTGATCTCCATCCCCGGCTGGAGGGGAATTAATCCACCCGTCTCTCTTCGTGCAAATACTTGGATTTCTTTTGATGTTTCAACTTTTATCTCGTGCCTCCAACAAACTGGCTCTTCTCTGGCTTCCAAGAAAATCCCTTGCATCTCACCGCCACAAAAGGTGCTTTCGTGTATTGCAGGGAGAGCACCAGCTCCTGGGAGAGATGCCGAGGGCTCAGCAGCAGAGGCAGGCAGAAATTCCTCAATAAAATGGTTTTTCATCACTGGTTGAAAATGGTCATTTGTTGTAAATTGACATCCTAAGGCTAGGGTGTGAAATAACGGCTTGGGGAGTAATGCTTCCTTCTGCCCATCCTCTGTATCCTCTGCTCCCTGCCTCCCATGTGTGTCCGGGGTGTCAGGAGCATCCCTCCGTTCCCAGTTTGGCAGCAAAACAGCTCGAGGAAGGTGCCAGTCTGCCCTGAGACGCTCCCACCGTCCTCCAGCGGAGCATTGCTGGGCTGTGGGTGCCCTTGTGTGGCCCTGTGAGTGCCCTCAGGGACTGTCTCTGCTGTGGGGCTCTGCTGGAGGTGCTCAGCTTGTCCTCAGCTCCATGGATTGCATGGAGGTGTGGGAAGAAGGGCAGGCCAGGGATTCTGCTCATGTCGCCAGCTCTCAGCGGTCACACTTAGGCAGCTTTTGCTATTAGTGCCCCTTCGTGCATTTAATTGGCCCCTTTTTCTGATAGGAGGGGAGGTCATTCGGGGAAAATTGGAAATTCGTCTCTGGCAGCTTTCTGAGCGTGCTTTTTCACGTGCTCTGCTGGGCCATGCTCTGGGAAGGGTGCTGTGCCCAGAGCAGGGCTCCTAAAGTATCAGTATGGTGGTGGTCCTGCTGCTTTGCTGGTCTTGGGAGAGGAGGAGTTTTTCCAGCTCCCAGTTTGAGCTGTGTTACTGGGAAGAGCCTTCTGCATGAGAAAGGCACCCACACTGTGCCCCCAGCCCCAGGTAATGAAATCCCAGCGTATGATACCCTGTGTAGTGCGTGGACCTTCAAACAGCAAAAGGGGCTTTCCCTTAGCTGTGTGCTGCGCTGGTTCATCCCAGGGGTGCATCCCCATTCCTGTCATGTCCACGTGGATATTTTGTATGAAACGCCAACCTTCCTCTTTCCCTTTGTAGGGACCCAACAGCGTTTTTGAGGTTTACCTGGTGGGCAACAACTCCAACCACTTCATCATCTCACCGACCTCCATCCAGGGGAAGGCAGACATCCGTGTCCGTGTGGCGGTGCCGCTGGACTTCGAGACCATTCCTCGCTATGAATTTTCGGTAAGGCTGCACCCCTGAGCTCTGGGGGGCATCCATAGTTTTTAGTGTGACCTAAGAGTGACCATTAACCACCTTCCTCTCTCTTCCAGTACTGGAAGGGGTGTATAGGAAAAATGGGGATGAATTTTTTACCAGGGCCCGTTGCGACAGGACAAGGGGTTTTAAACTAAAATAGGGTTGATTTAGGTTAGCTGTAAGGAAGAAGTTTTTTTCCATGAGGGTGGTGAAACACTGGAACAGGTTACACAGAGAGGTAAAGGATGTCCCATTGCTGGAAACGTTCAGGGTCAGGTTGGATGGGGCTCTGAGCAACCTGAACATCTCCCTGCCCCTGACAGGGAGATGCACTAGGTGGCCTGTAAAGGTCCCTCTGATTCCAAACCATTCTATGATAATCCACACTGTGAAATTCTGTAGCAGTGCAAAACAGCCAAAAATGTCGAAATTATAGTAAAGCAAAGAAGGAAGTGGGGAAGAGATTTGCTCTGCACCTTCTCTTTCCAACATCCAAAGGCTCAGCTGCAAGAGCTTAAGCAGAGCAGGGCCATAAAAGCTTTATAGAGCATAAAACTTTGTTTTAAGTGCACCCATCAGGTCCCAGAGCCCTCCCCGTCCTCCTGCTCCAGCTTTGTTGGTGGGTTGCCCTGAGCTGGCTCATCTGGTGAGGGAGCTCAGGAGAGCGTTGTTTTCTCCACCAAGGAAGGGTGGGTAACTCTCCCAAGCCTCACAAAGTGTGTCTCCATCCCTGCCCTTGGCTTCCCGTCTCTGCCCAGCTCTTTGCGAACGAGAGCGTCCCGGACCACGTCGGCTTCGCGCGCGTGAAGATCAACCTCATCAACGAGAACGACAACCGCCCCATTTTCAGCAAGGCGCTGTACAACGTCAGCCTCCTGGAGAACACCACCGTGGGCACCACCGTCCTCCAGGTCCACGTGAGTAGGAGCATCCTGGCTCTCTCCGCCGGGTCCTCGGCACGCGCGCGTGTGGCTCCACAGTGTCCGTCGGCCAGGGCCAGGCTGGGCAGCCTGGTTAAGGGAGTGTTAGGAGATGCTGCTGGTGGGGGTTTGGAGCAGACGTCTTGACTTTTCCTGTCCTCTGGAAGATGTGTATGCGGTTCCCACCACACCAGGAATTCAGGGTCCTGCACTGCATCTCGTGTGCAGGTACTGCTCGCAGTAATCACGGTCGTGATCTTGGTGAGGGTTTTCTCACCGCCCTGTTTGGAAGCACCAAGTTCCTCAACCTGACTGGGGGCAAAGGATGGGAAAAGAGGGGAATGGCTGTACCTGGCAGAACGTGGTATGGCACGGCTGGCAGCAGAGTGGCGGTGCAGAAGTGGAGGTGATAGCGGGGAGGTGTTTCCGTAGCGTTCATCCTTTCTTGCGTGGGTTGGGTGGAAGCACCCAAAATCCTCGTCAAGCAGACACATTTCTTGGTGCATGAGGGCAATGTCAGTCAGTGTCAGTGCCAGTGTGGGGCACAGCAAGAACCACAACGAAACCCTGTGCTGAAAAATAAGCGAAATAGGAGTCAAGGCTCCCCTGGGATGGGGAATATCACAGCAGGGAGCATCAAAAGCCCTGCTGGGCTTTGGGTGCAGGGTGTTAGCAGTCTAGTTACTACCACTATCGTTAGTCATTGATGAGTTTGCTTGGCTCCCTCTCCAATAACTTTGCTCTGGCTGCCTTGCTGCCCCCCCTTTGCCTCCATGCTCTCCTGAGACGCAGCCCCTGCTCTCCCATCCGTGCAGGCACGATGATCCAGGGTATAAAGCCCTGACAAAAGAGCTGGGGGTGTGTGCCCGTGCATAAGTGTGTTTACTTTACAAACAGATGGTGTGAAACTGTATAGAGCCCCCGAGCTGTTCCCATCTGACAGTTATTAATATTTCAAGCAGATGTTTAGCTAGTCAGGCCGTCAGACACTAAAACAATGAGATTGTTACTGCAGCTCCTCTTTCCCCAACTTCCAGCTATGCCAGCATTTCGGAGTGAACACAAAATGCCAGGAGTTGAATCTTCTGTGATAAATCAGAATGGATGCAATTAGTGCGGAAATCCAAATTGCCCTCCCAGCTGATCCCAAACTTCCAACAACCCTCATAAAGTAGCAGCTCCTCCTGCTGTGGCCGCTTGCCTTTGAGCCCTCTGCTCGCTGCCACGGCACTGCCCGTCTGCGCCGCGTCTCTGCGACCGTCCCACGCGCCGCAGACTAAAGGCCTGCTTTCCTTGCTGATGAATTCCTCCTTTTCTTTTTATCCTTCTTTTCCACTTGCTTGAGAGCTCCTTCTGGATATTCCCCCCCACAGGGGTTAGGGATGGGTTTTTGGGGAAAGCCTGCCCAGCCACGTGGTGTGGGTGGACGCTAATAAGTGACGTCCTCACAGAGGGGGACTTCTGTTGGCTCCCCCCTTTCTGCGCTGCAAAAACGCTGCTTTGTGCAAATGAGTGCAGGTTTGGAGGAATGATGGGTTTCAGGGTGCTAAGGACTAATCAGGTGGCTTATGGTGTCGGGATGAACAGGGGAGTGCGTGGGCTGAGCAAAGCTGGCTGGGCAGGGCAGTGCCTGCAGCACCTTCCAGGCAGGGAGGCAGGCAGCTAAAACCATGGGAGCCGAGGCAATGGGAGATGGCTGGTCTTCTGCCCGGCCCAACATTCTGGGGAAGGAGGAGAAGTTGCTCCCAGAAGCCCCTGGGCTGTTTGCCCATCCTCCAGTGAGTGCATCCTGACCAGTCGCCCTTGGCTGCACATGATGGGGGTGTGTGTAGGTGAGGGGAAAGGCACTCGGCCTGGCCAGCCTGGAAGGGAAAGACAAAAAGAAAGAGCAAGCAGACTTCATTTGTGGTGACAAATGGCCATTCGTTTCTGCAGCATTTCAGCTCCTAATGGCAGTGACAGCAGAGAAACGTTGCCTGTTACACGTATAAATCAACTGTAAAACAACCCAAAGTGCAGGCAGCCAGCAAGGGACCAGGGACTGCTGCTTGCTCTCCACTCCCTGCCTCTTTCTCTGTACCCAGAGATGTGTGGGCTTGGATCCGTGGCTTCCAGGGCAAACCTCTGTCACCTTCCCGGCACGGCGCAGCTTTGTTTGCCCTCTGAGATTTTGTTTGCTCTTTGTTTTGAATTCCCTCCATCTCCCCATCCTTCTGTCTGTCTGTTTAATTCTGTCCCTGAAAGGCATTTATCTTCCAGATACAGGTAGTCATTTGCTTGTACAAGAACATCTGGAGTCCAGACTCCACAGAAACAGCTCCTGCCCCGTGTAGGGAGCCCACAATGTGCCCAAAGGCACCCTTTGCCTCCTGCTTCCGTACTCTTGGAGCACAGGTCTTGCCGAGGAGTGGTTGAGGAAGCTGGGGGTGGGCTCAGCCTGGAGCAAAGGCGGCTCAGGGGAGACTTTCTGGATCTCTGTGTGTCCCTGACAAGGAGGATGGAGCTAGGTGGGGGTCAGGCTCATCTCTCAGAAAACAAACCAAACTCCAGCCAAAGCTTCCAGGTGCCATAAATCATGGCAGTTTGGAGTCACGTGTCCATTGCAGCTGAGCGAAGGGGCCGCAAATGTGTCCAGGGCTCTGCACTTAACAGCGGCCTCTCTCCAGGCAAACTTCTCTTTTTCCCTGCCCCAGGCCCTGCTGTGGCAGGAAAAACCAGGCTGGAGAGGCTTGGAGGTCCCACACAGCAGCAAACACCTTCAGTGAAGCAGGGAGGTGAGCAGAGCTCAGCCTGAAGATATGGGCCAGTTCTGCCCCAACTACCAACAGATATTGAAATGCTATTTTTTTACTGAAACAACTGGCCATGAAGCCTTTTAATAACGTAACAGAAAAGGTCAGAGAAAGAATTTCACACTTCTTGAGCAAGCAGGCAGCTGGTATAACTTCATGCCTTCCAGGAACGAGGCAGCGAGAACATACACTGCCCCCTGAATTAACTGGGGCTCTGACACCCCCGCCAGGTGCTGCCTGCCTGAGAGGCTGGTGGCTTCTGATGGGTGCTGGCTTTCCTAATAGCAGGAGCAGGCTGGAAAGACGGACCCTGGAGAGGTGTGATGAGCAAGGGTGCCAGCTCTGGCGTGGGGCAGAGGGCTCGGGCTCTACGTGATAGGAAGCCCTGGGGAAGGACCCTGCCTGGGGGGGGGATGCATGGCCGTGTTCAGCAGTAGCCATGGAGTGGTTTGTGTTGGCTGGGACCTGAAGATCATCCTGTGAGCTCTGGTGGGGCTCCCCTGAAGAGCTTCTGTGGCCTGGGCAGGGGGAGAGGCATTAGACGGAGTTTTCAGCCGGGAAGATTTTTTTGGGGTGGGAGAAGCTGTGTAAACGTGGCTTTGCTTCTGGGGTCACCGGTACCCAGCTCATCTTCCAGGGAGCCTCCCCAGGAAGAAGAGAAGGAGGGGGGTCCAGCCCAGGATCCCCCCTGTGCTTTGGGGGCCGCGCCAGGGCTGTGGCACCGGCCGTGCCCCTCGCGTGCCGTGGAGGGTGCTCGGCTGGGAAGTTCAGGGAAGGTGTGACTTGCGTGTTCACGCCTGCCACCGAGCCTCAGGCATCTCCAGGTCCTGCTGCACTGCAGGGCTGGGGGTGTGAGTGCCATGACAGGGGAGCAGAGAGCACCGTTCCTGCCCCAGACCTGCCTTGGGATACTGCTGCTTTGCCAGCATCTGCCATGGGCTTCCAAAAGCCAGGGGACCTGCGTGGGGGCGTAGGCACGTGCCTTGCTGCCCATTGCTGATGTATTTGTAGGCTTGGAGGTAGGAATTAAGGGGCAGGAGGTCTCCTTAAGCTCCTCGTGCACTACAGATCTGCACAGCAAAGTCCTCCTGAAAAGCTCTGATAACCAAAATCATTAAAGCCCAAGCAAACCAAGAGTAACTTGGTTTTGACACAACAATGCATTTGATTTGCCTTGGAGGGTCTGGAGAAAAATGGTTCTCCGGGGAAGTGTGGAAAGTAATCCCAGCTCCGTGATCCCTCCTCTCCGCTTTATTTGCCCCTGTCTGGCTTGGCTGCTCAGGCTGGGATCGGTGGCTGTGGGCTCCATCAACTGGCTGACAAGCAGCAGGGGGCTGCGTGCCCCCTCCCTGGAAAATGGCTAGGATGAAGATGGAGGCTTGCAGGGAATGAACTACTCACTGCCCACCTTCAACCCTCCTCCCACTACAAAGGGTTAATTTCCCAGCAGGCATTAATGCCTGCAGTTCCCAGTGCTCCCCGGCCAGCTTTTCCTTACTCTGGCCAGGTGTCAGGCATGGATCAGATGAGCCACCCTCTGAAAATCACATCAACGCCTCCCTGGGATGGTTGTGTAGCTCTTTGTCCCAGACCTTTGCTGGGTTAATGACTGCCTTTTCTCTGGAAGCAACTCCTCACACTTCCCTGGGAGGTTATGCTCTTTGCCTTGGTCCTCCTTACCCTGAAGTAGCTGTGATCTGGGATGGGGCTCATGACAACCACCCTCAAGAAGTCTGAAAGGGATGTGGAGACTTTCCAGAGCTTGGAAATATTTCCCCCCCTACACGTGACATTGTTGGGCAAGCTGCCAGTGGGCTTTCCGTAGTTATCTTTTGGAGACTCTCGGGAATTGTTTGAGCATCTCCAGCAGACCTCAGACTTATAAACTACTGTGGCCAATTCAACCATCAGGCATCGATTTTGGTGTCGGAATGATTTTCTGTATCTTGTGATATGCAACAAGGCAGGTAAAATAAGCACTGTGTTCCCTCGGGGCTTGATAACCTGAATCTCTAAGGCAGCCTTGTGCTTAAAAAACCCCACTGCTTTTCCTTTTTTTTTTACAAAATTCAGGTTATAATTTTCAGATTATTTGATGGAGAGGGGGAAAAGGTGATGTCTCTGTCTTTCTGGCAAATACATTAGCCTATGTATTCTTATATATGTGAATATATCTCATCTATATATGTATGTACTCTGGTTCACATTCCTGAGTAGTTCTTTTACCCTGTTTTCCATGGGTTGTCCCCTCCCTGAACATCGTCCCTGACGCATCCATTCACCTGAATTCTCATCTTCCCCCTCCTTGCCACTGCACTTCCTTGGGAGAAGCCTTGTTAGTATGAACCTAATGAAGTAAATGCGCTAATTAACCTTCCATTACTCTCCTCATTAAGTCAACCTTTAATTTGGTTGGCAGAGTTCCTCCCCTTTACCACCCAGCTGTCAGTTTTCTCCTGCTTCTTCGATCTCTCTTTGGCCTCACGTCGGGGACGGGAAAATCGATCCCGGCCTGATTTTCTCTCCCCTTCCTTCCAGCCAGCTGTAAACGCCAGTCAACAAGAAAATAATAATGTACTTTTCCCACCCTGGGAAGGAGAGTTGCAGACATCAATAAGCAGCTATTTAAAATGCAAATCACTTTCTCAATCAGCTGTCAGCCTTTGAGTTTGGCAGGGGCGCGGTGATGGCCTTGGTGCCGCGGTTCCACGGGCTCCCACATCCCGTTGTGGCACTTTGCAGCGATCCCAGGGCAGCTTTGGCGTGCCCTGGAGAGTGGCATCCCTCTGGGTTTGTCCTAGTCCTGACGTGGGTGGGATGGGGCTTTGCAAACCTGTGGGGTTCCTCTGGTTGCCTTCAGGACTCACCCCACCCTGCATCCCTCCATCCCTTTGGCCAGGAGCACTCACCGTCCCCTCACATCTCTGTAGCTGCCGCTGTCTGTTGTTTCTTGGCGATCTCCAAAGTTTTTCTTTCCCCTTTTTCTTGGAGGAAAAGGGAATGCAGGGGGGCAGAAACATCTGGAAGTTAAAGGCAGTAATAGAGGCTGTAGCTCTGAGGTGCTGGTGGGTGAGGTGCTGTGCCAAGGGGCTCAGGCTGAGCTCTGTTTCTCTCTCACATGGGGATGGTGGCTGTGGGGACCAGCCTCAAGACCTGCACCGTTCCCAGTTTTGGGAATGTTGCGTGGAGTACAGAACATAGCCAGAGGGAGTAGGGAGTGAGGTGGGGAAATACCGTGTAAATCAGTGGATGGATGAAAAGGCTTCTAGCGATGAGCCTACTCGCAGCTTCTGTGGGGAAATCAGGTGGGAGACAAACCACCCCCTGCCCTGCCCGTGGCACCTGGGGCGTTTTCCCAGCATTAGGACTGGAGAGTGGTGCAGCCCATCGTCTCGTGGTGGTCTGCAGGACAGCTTTCCCTGATGCTGCCATGAGGATGGCACAGGCTTCTCGGTCTTTTCCAGTGGACTGACTGTTTAAATTTTGCACAGGGGATTGAGTTTGCTCTGCGGGGAGTCACCTACCCTGCCTCTGTTAGGAGTAACTTGCACCTCCTTTGCCTTCTCACGTGGGTTAGGGGAGCACAGGATGGTCAAACACTGAGAGGACTCTCAGGTACGTCCCCATCCTTTCCTTCTGCTTTAGGTGAGCGAGAATGTCTCAGAAAGCCCTTGCTGGAGAGGGGGAATGACAGACAGGTGGTAATTGCGGACTGCCAGCCAAATGTCCAGGGCAGGCTGTGTGTTACAGAGGCTGAAGCACGGGGAGAGGATGTTTTGGGAGTCAGGAGGGCATTCAGAGGACACTGGTGGGAATATGAAAGCATGGCTCAGCAGCAGCTCAGTGGAGGCTGGAGAACTCTCAGTTGGACATTTCTGATGTCCCCCAAGCCTGGACTTTGTCCCTCCTTCCAGCCCTTCTCCCCTCCCTGGCTCACGCAGCTCTCCCTTCCAGTCAGCATCTTAATTGATCTTGTTGTTCTCAGTCCCCCCTGAGTGCTCTGTCTCCAGCTGTGCTTAAACAGAACAAAATCTCTTCCAATTTCCCTGCCGCTTAAAAGAAAATTGAATCCTTTATCTGCCAGAGGAGAGGAAACTGCAAACACACGGAACAGTGAAGAGTTAAATAATCAAAGCAGACGATCCCAAATTGCCTGGAAAGTTAAACATGAATGGCTTGTCTTCTTCCTGGGTGCTTCTGGGGTTTTTACAACCATAAAAAGATGCTTGCACTCCTTGTTCCCATTAAATATTCTTATCAATCCTGCTCTGTAACTAAAGGGAAGGGGAGGAGGGAGTTACCAGGTAGCAACGTGATTGACGGATCTGAAGTCCTCGTCTTTCTGTCAGGGCCCAGTGCTCTTTGGCTGTGTTTATCTCTTTAATCTAAATATCAATCCGTAAGACCGAAATGGGGTGGAATAGGAATCATGACAGCCCAGGCGTTGAGGAGAGAGAGAGACTTACTGCAGCTTGTGCAGCTTCTCCCTATCCTGATGGAGCTGTCAGGAGAAATGCACAGCCAAGGCGTGGAGGTGGGAAAACGACACAAAATCACAGCCTGAGCCCTCGGCCCCCTCCCCACCCCCCCCAAAAAAGGCCAATTCAGCTTCTCTGAGATGGGAAAGAAAACCAGGGAGCGAATGCACGCCTGCTGCTGTCCAAATTGCATCCTACAAAGAACAAGCCAAGGAGCAGGATTTCCCCCCACGCTTCCCAGTGTTCCCAGTAGGAGGTGGGGTTGGGTGTTTTTCCTTTGCTGCTGGCTATGTCTGGTGATTCAGGAGGTGGCTGAGAGTTAAAGGGAGAATTTTTCCCAAGGTGATGCTTTCTGTCACGTGAACACTCCAATTTCACACCTTCTCAGCAGTCCCTTCAGACTTCAGCCTATGGCATCTGGATCACAGTTTTCCAAGGTGCACCCACATTGCTCTCTCCAGGAAAGCCTCTGCCTGGCAGGGATGTGTTTTGGTCTTGCTATTCCTTACTGAGAAATAAAATTCCACTCTCCAGCTGGATTTGCTTCACTCTCAGAGCAACCATGGGTTGCATCCAGCTCCAGGGAGAATTTCCTTCATTCCAGCTGGACAACAGTTGAGCTTCGCTCTTCTCTTTCTCCACACTGGGATTCAAGATGTTCATTTCCATCTCTTGTCAGGGACCTGTTTGGCTCTTCCCTCTTCCTTTCTTTTATCCTCCCTCTCCCTGCTGGGCCCCAGGCGATGCCCCTCACCTGGATGAGGTGGAGTTGCAGATGGGAGGTGGCTTCCCAGAGCTCGTGCAAATACTTCAGAGATCATTGAGGATTTATATTTCCTCCTCTGGACTTTGACCTTAATTTCTTCCATTTTACTGGGCTGTAAAATTCATTAGAGACCCAACAGCAAAGTGATTGAGATGTCAGGCCAGGCAATTGTGTGGTTATTTAATCGCTCAGATGTGCCGCTTGCCATTTAGGTGGACAACAGGAGAATATGAAATCAATACGGTTCATTAGTGGGGGACTTGAGCCCAGCTCCAGCTCTGAGCTCCAGTAAAACCCACCGAGGCGGGCATCTAAATGGTCTTGGTGTCACCAGTGAAAACCCACGCTGGAGTTTCTCTCACTTCTGGACCATCTCCCGTCCCCTCGCGCTTTAAACCCTGATCTCCAGCCATTCCAACAGCCTGGCCGCAGTAAATCACTCCCCGCTAAATCACGGCTGCCCAGGCAAGTGTTAACCTCGCCTGCGTGGAGCTGATGTTGCAGAGAATGCTGTTATAAAACACAATCAAGAAGGCTCTTGTTTTCTTTGGTGGCTGGCAGAAGAGGTGGGGAAAAGCTCCGCCATTCCCAGGGGGGTTGATTGACTATTTTTCCCCCCCCACCATCCGGGTTCAGCGCAGCCCTCTGGGGTCATTAGCACCGATTGAGCTCCCTGGCTCGGTGCGTGGTTTGGAGCTGCCGGGGAAGCGGTGGCAGCGGCAGTACCCCAGCACTGCCTTGATTCCCCGCTCCCACCTCCCTCTTTCCCAGCTAATCACGCTGCTGGGCTCCGGCACGGCGATGCCAGCCGTCCGCCGGCTCTGCTCCCGCCTGATTGCCACCTCCCACCGGGCAGCCTCTCTTTAAAAGCCCGGGAAAGAGCACAGCCAGAGCAGGCAACACCGACAAAAGAGCTGTTTTCCGACTAAAGTCATTCCATAATAACTTTAAGTAGGTTTTCCATTGGTTTCCTGTCCCGGTTTTGCAGCCCAGCGATTGCATCTCTTGGCCCTTCGCGTTTCTCTCCCCCAGATCACAAGTGGAATCCCAGTCTTGGTGGATACCAGCAGTTAGCTGTTATTCCCCTGGGACCCGAAGGTTGCATTTGGGAAGGGGCGTTTGGATGATTGCCTGGTGAGCACACGCAGGTTTTGGTGCCTCCAAAAACCAGTACGGTGCCAGGCCATGGCTCCGCACCCTGGGATTCCGCTGCCACCCTCTGAGGACCACCTGGCTGCCCAGTCAGCCCCAAGGAGCCCCTAGAAAACGAACAAAAAGTAGGAAGCAGGTGGGAATCCTCTTTCTGTTTGCTTTCCCAAACCCCAGGCATTTTGGTGGAGCGGCAGTGCCTTGGTCTCAAAGCCGGGGGAGCAGGCAAGGGACCAGGCTCACGCCCGGTCACTCCGGTACCCTGACAGCTTTTTGACGTCCTGTAATTGCTTTCCTGCGTGGACTCTTTTAAGCAGAGAGCTCCTGGCCAAAGCAATTTGCTCCCCATCAATTTTTATTTCCTGCTTTGTGCATGTGAGGGAGGGGAGGGAAAACAAAGAGAGCGAAGAAGAACAAACAGAGCTGGGACCTGCTCCGGCAGATCCGCGCAGAGGCAAAGGTGGGGAAGGGTTTGGCTCCCTTGGTGCCAGCAGAGCCATCTTCAGCCAGGCAGGACGTGGCAGCCCTAATCATCATTCCAATTGCTCACCCCAGCAACCAACTTCCAGCTGCTCATCCCTGTCTGACAGTTTTGGGTTGGGGGGGGGGAGGACTGCCATCCCAGGGGCTCCGTGGGGGATCTGAGCCACCTCGAAAGGCTCTTCTTGGTTCTTTAAGCCCTTCCCCGCTCCTCCTGCCGTGCTCCCTGAAGCTGCTGTGAGTAGAGTTAATCTCCGGCAGTTTAAGGAGTCGTTGAGTGGGGCTGGCGGATGATGAATGTCGAAACCATTACCGGGCGAAGCTCCGTGGAGCTGTTTAAAACTGAATTCTCCCATGTAAATTTCTGCTCCATCAATCCTGATGACATGTCAAACATTGCTATTGTTTCCCCGAACAAATTGGACGACATGCCCTTTCCTGCAGATTTGCCCACGAGAGCAGAACCGCTCGCCAGCTCCTCGCTTTTGTCTCTGGCTCTGCTGGCCCCAGAGCCGGAGGGGAAGGGTGGATATGATGTCCCCCGTGGTGGGACAAAAGGGAGACATCCAAAATATTTGAGCTTGAGGGATGGAGATGGACAGAGAACTGGGGGCTGTGGATATTTTTGTGTGATTCATGTGCCGGGTGCCCACACTGCAGCTCAGTAAATTAATCCTTTGGGTTATCCAGGCTTCCTCTTCTTGCCGCTCTCCCAGAGTTTAGCTGCACAAATGTGGGATTTTTTAGAAATGGTCTGCGCCGGTGACAGCTCATAAAAGTACAGATGTGGACCTGCGTTTTCATCCTGCCCTTTTGCAGGCTCCAGTGGGCAAATCCCGCTTTAATATTCCAGGCAGGAGAGGAGCAGCGGTAAAAGCCATTTGATTGCTTCTCCAGGTGGAACCCCGGGAAACTTCCAGCCAGATGCCTTTCCTCCCCCGGCTGTGGGGATGGATGTGTGCATGCTGGGGGGGGAAAACCAGTCAGTGATGGGGAAGAGCCGCGGGAAAACAGCTGGTACCCAGAGACCCATCAGCTCGGTGGGATTTGGGGTGTTCTGCAGGCGTGTGCTCCTGGGAGCCCTCGGGAAGGGAGTGCGTGTCACCTCCCCAGGGGTTCGAGCGTCTGAGCATCTCTTTTTACCCTCAGAGGGAAAAAAAGCCTGGTAAAGCAGAAACAAGCATAGATCCCAAATTAAACATGCTGAGCGTGCATGGTTTGGCTTTTTGCATGTTCCCTGTCACGCTCGACTAACCTGCTCCGCTGCCCAGCATTATCTCCATGATGTTCAGCTGCCAGGAAAGCCAGCCAGCCAGCAGCACCTTCCACCTCCCGCCGTGTAAATCAGGGTCATTAATTAGCCCGGCTGGTGAGGTGGAGGGTGAGGCAGGGTCAGGCTGCCCACCCTCCTGGCTCCTCGGGAGAAGGTTGTTTTGCCTCGCTGACACCTTTGCCACCACCACAGCTTGTGGTCCAGCCGCCCTCCTGGCTCCCCTCCTCAGGGCTCCCATTCGGAGCGCCTCCATGCTAACCTTCTTTTAACCTTCCTCCTTCCCTATCTTTTTTTTTTTTTCCCCTATCAGAAGAAAATTACACTTTCCCAGTGTTGTCTGTCACCGCAATAAGCACTTAGGAGTGCAATTGTAGGGGCCAAATGAAGGGAATTCATTTTGCCCATGCTTTGTGGTACTGTCAGGCCCCCTGTAAATCATTATCTCATCAACAGCCTATCCAGGTGCATGGAAAATGCTTTTCTGGGCTCTGTTCTCGCACCAGCCACTTAGGAATTAATGGGACCGAGGGATGCACAGGGGTTGTGGGCACGGAAGTAATGGATAGGAAAAATCCTGGCTGGGTGGTTGAAGGCTGGCTCATACCCTTGAGGGTGCTCAAGGCATTCAAGGATTTTGGGGAAGGAGGACCCAAAAAAGGGGCTGGTGGACGGTGTTAGGATGGGGGATTAACAGCAGTACGAGCTGGCTGAGGGGTGCTGGGGCGGACAGATGATGGGTTGACCTTCTTCTCTCCAGGTGTTTCCATATGGAAAAGCTGCCCAGCTCTGCCTGGGATGGAACACCTTCGCATGTGTCTTGTGAGGGGGGAGATGCACCCCAGAGGGACTCAGCCTCCAGGAGTGGGTGCTGCTCACTCTCTGGGCATCTCTTCAGGCAGATTTGGGCAGGTTTTTTTCCATTTTACCAAACACAATTGCAGTGCACATGGGAAGGAAATCACATCTTAGCAGCGGAGAGGAAAATCAGCAAAATCAGTAGGTCTGTAAGGCTGGATCTGCCAGTGCACCCTTTGCCTGGTGTAAAGCAACAGGAATTTGCTGCTCAGGCTGGGAAGACCTTTTGGAAGAAAAACTTAAATAATCCCGTCTGGTTTTCGTGCCTTTTCTTCTCTGTCATCCCGTGGTGTGTGGCAGGTAAGCAGTACATGGGGGTAAAGCCGTGCTCAAGCTCCTGTTCTGCTGTCAAGGGTAATCAAGGCCATCGATAAATCAGGAAGGTTTCAGGAACAGGCTGTGTTCTCCATGCCACTCCTAAAATACAGCCTTTTGCTGGTATCTGGACATAAAATGTGTGTTTGACCCTGCTTTTTCACAGACCTGTTGGTCTCTGAGTAATTCAGACAGGACTCGATTTAGAAAATATACTGGGGTAGAAAAAGAATATTTTGGGGCTTGCATTCCACCTCCCTCACCTAAAAATAAAATTTTCTGCTCCATTTTCCTGCCGCCGCTCATGCATATTTTATACATTCATTAGAGCAAAGACTTTAAAACACACATAAATCTTGCCTTACTCATCCAGAGCTGACACAGGGAGTTGTGCACGCCTTCCCCACAAGGTGTTGGTCTCTTAGCCATGACCAACCTGCTCCTGCTCCGGCGGCTGCCGGTGAAGTACGTGCATGCTGCAACATCCCGAGCCATCCGCGGGGATGCAGCAGATTACACCCCTGGAAGGGTTGTCCTCATGGAAATTGAGGTTGAAATCCCTTTCCTTGCTTTTCCAGGTGTGTATTTTAGCCTGGGGGGGATGTTTTGAAGCAGGACGGGTGTTTATTCCTCTCCCTGCAGCCTCAGGCGTGTTGCCGGCCTGGAATGCACAGGGGGCGATACGAGTTGTGGATGTGTGGTCCCAGCTCTTTGCTTTCACAGGGGCAGCGGGATGGGTGGCCCTCAGGAGTTACCCATTTCACGTGTGCTTTCCAGCTTAGCTTAGTGTGTAAGTAGGTGTAACATTTCCCACTCCCAAAGGTTTTTGGGCTGATGCTGAGAGATGTGGATGGAGGGCTGTTAGCTGGAGCAGGCTGGGAGTCAGGGGTAAGCAGGATAACCCAGGGGAGCACAAGCAGCTCCAGCCCTGCAGCTTTTGGGGAATAAATGGCAGCACACAAGGTCTGCGCTGGTGTGTGTAATGTAACATTTCCATGAATACCTTCATTTATTACTTAATTTTTATCTTTTCCAGGCAACTGACAATGACGTGGGCACGTATGGGAAAGTCAGTTATTTTTTCAGCGATGACCCTGACCAGTAAGTGTGACTGACTGGTATGACTTGGATCCTCCAAAATCCTCCTCTAACCTCACTAGGAAGTCACAGGGCAATTTAAGGGCTTTGGTTATGTCCTACCTTCAAGATGCCCCATGAAACCCTCTCTGTGCTGTCTCCCAGAGGGGTGAGTTAACTTCAGCATATGTCTCGTGCTTTGCCTATTTGATGGCTTTGCTAAATGAGGACCTACCAGGACCAATATTGCTTGAGAGCAATAAATACGTTTGCAGTGAGTTGCTGGCCCTGGAGCACCACCTGTGACCCACTTGTGGTGGGCAGTTGGGGCCAGCATATGGGCTGCCCAGCAGAAAGGATTTGGAGGCCTCTGCACCTTTTTTCTCTGCCTGTAGAGCAGCACTTAGGGTTTCTCCCCCACCAGCTTCACTGAGTTCCTGAGGATGCCTTGGGACCTCATATCTCTTGGCAGAAAGTCATGAACTTCGCCCACTGCCACACAAGGTGTCATGCTGCTGCCGCCCTACCTCTCCCATCTCCAGCACGTGGTCACCAGGGCTTTTCCCCTCTCCTCTTCTCTCCCCTCAGTTTCTCCCTGGACAAGGACACGGGTGTAATCCTGCTGACGGCTCGGCTGGACTATGAGACCACGCAGCGCTACACCCTGACCGTCATCGCGCGGGACGGCGGCGGGGAGGAGACGGCGGGGCGCGTCAGGATCAACGTCCTCGACGTCAACGACAACGTCCCCACCTTCCAGAAGGAGGCATACCTGGGGGCCCTGCGGGAGAACGAGCCCTCCGTCACCCAGGTGGTCCGGCTCCGGGTGAGGGACTGGAGTGGCTCCTCCGCTTGGGATGTGCAGTGGGAAGGCAGGAGCGAGTTAGTCATAGAATAGTTTGGGTTGAAAGGGACCTTAAATCCCATCTCATTCCACCCCCTGCCATGGGCAGGGACACCTTCCACTAGCCCAGGTTGCTCCAAGCCCCGTCCAACCTG
>JAWMRA010000162.1:1955170-1966858 GCA_035584735.1 Pseudotriccus pelzelni | reverse complement strand
GCTGGGGACACCAGAGCTGTGCACAGTGACCCGGGTGGGGCCTCACCAGAGCACAGCACAGGGGGACAACCCCCTCCACAGAAATACTGATTTTTGAAGTGCTTCTTTCCTTTTCTGGCACAAATGTGTGCAGAGCTGGCTTCTCTTGGATATTTTCAAGTCTTTACAGGGAGGGATCCCTGGAGTCCCCACATCCCGGAGAAGGCCAGTACCTGACTCACTCACCTTCACTCTGAATTTTCACAGTCTCCAGCATCCCCAGCCACCACTTATTGCCAACCATCTCTTGGTTTGGGCAGATCCACATCCTTTGGAGCTGAGGGAATCTGAAGCCTTGTCCTAGGGTTGGATAAATCCCTTGGGAGACAAGGAGAATTTCCTTCCTGGGGAACATGTGATGCCTTGCTGAAGTGGTGTGGCGATGAGAGTTCTGCCTGTGTTCTTAAAGCTTTTAACCCTCCAAATATTTGGACAGGAGAGCACCAGGAGCTGTCTGAGGGCTGCTCAGTTTGTTTGCTTTGTTTATCAGAGGAGATTCCCAGAATTGACATAACGAGGGGTGTTTGCTTTGCCTTTTGTGTGTCTGTGTGGTTTGTCACTGTAAAAGCTGGAATATTTCTGCCCTGGGCTCCATAATCTTATTGTTTTTGTTTGAAATGTTAATAGAAACAGACGCAAAACACTAATTTTAATGAGCAACCAGCTTCCAGAGCTCCAGAACATCCAATTTCATGGTTTATCCATTCTCTTCCCACCTCGTGAGGTTTTTCTTCAGTGGAGCCCTTTTTGTCAAATTGAGAATAATCGTCCTTATTGTCTAACAGGCACCCACTAAATATAAGACGCTGATAGATATTTAATTAGAGATTTCTCAGAATTTTAATTGAAGGTAAAAGCATTTTCAGGCAGTCCAGAACTTGGTCTTTTAAAAGCTCTTACTGTTGGATTTCTTAGGGTCTGCTGGACACTTGGATGCTGCGAATTCCTTCAGTTCTGCAAGTCATTTTAGCTCAAGGCTTTAGAGGGTCACATTCTTTTTGTGTTCGACTTACAAGAGTTAAGAATTCAGAATTTCCAGCTTTAGTAATTCAGAATGTCAGGCCTTTTTGCAGAGTTCCCCATGAAGGAGTAAAATCCTTAACATTTTAGAGTTCATATGAATGAACTGAGGGTGAATGTACAGGAGTGTCCCACTCACAGCCCAGAGCTGGGGTAAGACCCACCAAAGTCATCCACCTGCTCTCATCTGCCCCAGCATTCATGGGCATTTGGAGCATGGTACAAAAGCCAGTAAATTTAGGGTTTGGCATCACTTCCCAAATTTTTTTCCCTAGAATTAACTTTACAGAATTTACCTCATTGAATTCTGCTTCATGCAAATCACTTGGATTTGTTTTGAAGTCTGTGGATGGAGGCAATTTATTACTCTCCTCACAAGGTTCACGTTTTATCTGTGATGCCCTCAAAAGTTTTTTGACTTCAGTCAGACAGAGGCATTCAGAGAGACTTGGTAGATAGATCTGTTTTCATTATGTTGCTGTCCCGTAATTGGACTTTATTTAGGGAATGAAATCCACGCCGTTTGCCAGAGGCACATCTGGGGTCTTCACCAGTTGACTGCAAATGAAAGTGAAATTCACTTTTTCCCCATTCTTTCCTGGGCCAAGTCATTCTGGTTTTGTATGTGTTACCCATTTCAATCCTGGAATCATGGAATGGTTGGGGTTGGAAGGGACCTTAAAGCCCACCCAGTGCCACTCCTGCCATGGGCAGGGTCACCTTCCACCAGCCCAGGTTGCTCCAAGCCCCATCCAGCCTGGCCTTGAACACTTCCAGGGATCCAGGGGCAGCCACAGCTTCTCTGGGCAACCTGTGCCAGGGCCTCCCCACCTTCACAGGGAAGAATTTCTGCCCAATATCTAATCTAAATCTCCCTCTGTCAGTTTAATATGAGCAGTGCCTGCGACGGGCTTAGCAAACATTTTCCAAAGCAGGTCCCAGCAACTGGTTTCTTTCTGGGATGAGCGAAGCAGGAGAGCTGGTTTACAGACCTGCTCGGGGTCCCTGATGAGCACATCTTTTTCCATCACTTCCTCTCTCCTTGGGCCCAGCCTGCGCCTCCCATCCCCCTAGGCTCTCTGCTGTCACAAAGCCCTGGCACAGCTCCCATGCTCATGTCCTCCCTCTGCTCACGTCCCAGGCATCCGACGAGGACTCCCCTCCCAACAACCAGATCACGTACAGCATCGTGCAGGCGTCTGCCTTCCGCGAGTACTTTGACATCAGGGTGTCAGAAGGGTACGGAGGTAAGCGCTGGTCCGGCACCACAGTGCCACTGATGAGCAGCAGCCCTTCGGGCTCACAGCCCCACAAGCTGTCACGCCAGCAGCCTTTAGGAGGCTACTGCAGCAGCTCCTCTGCTTGTCCTGACCTCGCCTGCAGCGCAGTCTTTCGGAGCAGGGCTGGAGCTGAGCCGCTGTGGAGCCGTGTTTCCATGAGTGCACAGCTCGCTCCAGGTCATGCCAGTGCAAGGGCCTCAGTGATGCCCAGCGCTTGTGATTTTGGGGTATTGCCCCCTCAGTCAGCCTCTGCTGACCCTGGGGAGGTGGTGTGGGTGGGCCACCCTCCGAGCGTGCCCGCCATCCTGCTCAGTGCATGAACACCCCCCTGACCGCCCCACTTTGCATCCTTCCAGTGATCAGCGTGAACCACCCCCTCGACTATGAGCAGTTGGACAACGGGGTCATCTACCTGACTGTGATGGCCAAGGATGCTGGAAAACCACCCCTCAACAGCACCGTCCCCGTCACCATCGAGGTGTTTGTAAGTACGGCGCCCGACATTCCTCTCATGCTTTCCCTGCAATTGCTTCGTAGCACTGCTGTTAATTCATCAATAATCCAAGGAAACTGTTATCCCACCCCAAGGATGCGTGTGCATGGATTGTGGTTACGTGTGTCTCACATATATGCCATATATGTTTCATGTGTCGTGTATTGCTTAAAGTGCTGCTGTCCCTGACATCTGGGAAGGGCTGAGGGACAAAGGGTGACTGAGAGTGTCTCCGAGGGGCGTCACCGTGAGCAAGTGCAGATGGGCTGTCCTGATCTCACGCACCTCCTCCCTCTCCCCAGCTGTGCCCGGTGCACTGGGAAGCTACTGTGGGAGCCACAGGGTGAGGGGCAGAGCTGAGAACAGGGTGGAAATCCACCCTCTGGAGGAGGGATTGCTGCTGGGAGAGGCGAAGCATCACAGCGTTCCTCGGGAAGATTAGATCGGAGTGTCACTTTGAGGCACGTTGTGGTTTGAGGATGTGTGGAGGGAGGTGTCAGCGATGGAGACAGTTTGGTTGATAACCCGTCACTCTCGCAGTGACGGGATCTGTGTCGGGCTGGTGGCAGCGTCAGTCTGGGAAGGTGAAGGAGATAAAGCCCACGATGCCCTAAGATGGGAGTGAAGTCCCATGAGCACGTCTCTCCTCCAGCTCCCTCACTGTGCTCCAGAGAGGGGGAACAAGGCAGTGCTGGGGGAGTTAGTGGTGGTTAAATACATCCTTCCCACACTGTGCTTTAGACAGCATATAAACACCTCTTTTAAAAGACCACACTTCAGTGGGTTATCTCCCCGGGTTGAGTCTGTACGCTGGCGGGGTTTAAATAGCTGTCACTTTTCCCATTCTCAACCAACGGGAATTTCTCTTAACTGGAAAAAGAAAAGGGGAAAAAAAAAAAAGGCAAAAAAATAGGAAGAAAATGAGGGGGAAGCATTTCGCGATGGCACTTGAGGAACAAGAGCCGTGAAAAGGCAGAGCGAGAGTGAGTGTGGAGGGAGGTAATTTTTTTTCATCCTTTGGTTGTTGGTTTTTAATAAAGAAGTCAAACTCGCCTTGTAGATTTCCCATTAGGGGACAATACGCTTTTGTAGAGGGAGTCGCCGAATCAGAACTAATAGTGCGCGCCGCGCCAGGATCCCGGGAAATATCACTGCTAATAAGGTTCTGCCTCGCTCCCTGCCGCTGCCGCCCCGCTCGGAGCGATGAGCCAGTGACTTACAGCCTGCCTGTGTCTGCAGGGAAGGGGTTGTGCACTTAGTGTGAGCATCCATGATCCTCAGCATCCTAACGGAGACAGCTTGGATGGATAGGATGAGGGGGATCTGCTTCAAACTGGAAGAGAGGGCATGTTTCGATTAGGTGTTAGGAAGAAGTTCTCCCCTTTGAGGGTGCTGAGGCCCTGGCGCAGGTTGCCCAGAGAAGCTGTGGCTGTCCCATC
The DNA here is from genome assembly GCA_035584735.1 of Pseudotriccus pelzelni. NCBI lineage: Eukaryota > Metazoa > Chordata > Aves > Passeriformes > Tyrannidae > Pseudotriccus > Pseudotriccus pelzelni. Next base: position 1,962,587 of record JAWMRA010000162.1, on the reverse strand, counting down.
CCTGGAAATGCTCAAGGCCAGCTTGGATGGGGCTTGGAGCAACCTGGGATTGTGGAAGGTGTCCCTGCTCATGGTAGGGGGGTTGGAATGAGATGAGCTTTGAGGTGCCTTCCAACCCAATCCATTCTGTGATTCCATGATACGATGGCTGTCTGAGAGTGACGGTGTAGGGAGGAAGGCTGAGCGTCAGGAGAACATGGGAAGCTGGTCTTAGCTGGTTAGGTGGGTGACTTCATCCATGGGAGCAGAGGAGTGCTGGGTTCTGGCTGGCATCACCTGCCAATGCCTGCGGGGAGCTTTGGAGTTCACGTTGCTGAAGTGGGAAACGTCCCTCTCAAGTAGGAGGCAGGTGCACGTCTGCTCTGGCCAGATGGAGAGCCAGCCAGAAGCAAGCCCTGCCTCCCCAGGAGAAGGCTTCCTGGGCAGTGGCACTGCTGAGCCTGGCCTGATGATCTCAGGAACGTTAATGACACGACACGGCATCTGCTCTGGCTTGTGTCCACCCAGCCTGGACCACGGCACAGCTCACCCGGGCCCAGCTGCAGGTGGCATGTGGATGCACGCTCAGCTTCTCCATGTCCTTTTCCTTTGACCTGCCCAGACGTCCTGGGTTTGCCCTGGATGCCCCCCGCCCATCTCTGCCAGGAGGAGGAGGAGGGGTGGTGAGGACAGCAGCCGCGCAGCCGGCAATTTCCTCCTTGCCCTCAGAGGAGGCGCGGTGAAAGCTGAGCGACGCAAAGGCTGATTAAAGACCACCTGCCTCCAGCCACGAAAGCAGGGGATGCAAATTTAATTGCAGTACGATGGGCATCTTTGGCATGTGTAATTGCTTCAAATATCAAATATCGGTGGCAGCTGAGCCCGCTGGTCCATCAGTGGTGTCCAGGTAGAAAACATCTCCAAAGCAGCCCCAGGGAATCGGTGAGGTCCATAACGGTGTTCTAACGTCCTGGCAGCTCTGTCCTTCCCTCCGTGGTCGATTGGGTTTGGTTCATTTAAGACAGGTTCTTAACAACGTTTAAACAGCATTTAAGGCCCCCTGGGGGGGTGCTTTAAACCAGTCCTAAATCTGTTTTGAGGGATGTTTCAAGCAATTGCTCCTGCCTGGTTTCTCCAGGACTTTTCTCCAGTGGTTGTTGGCAGAGACAGCATTGGAGGGAGGTGGTATGCAAACCAGTTTCCCCCAAAAAATGTTGTAGCTGCCCTCTCTGTAAACACCCACAGCATTCCTCCTCTGAAAGGAAGACAGCCAGAGCTCACCAGCTCACCTGGCCAGTCCAGTTTGCCCCGTGGCCAGGGTGACCTGGACCACCAGGGAGGAGCAGGTCTGTGCACGATGCTGCCGTGCTTCATGTGGTGCCTGAGCTTCCCAGGCCTTGCGCTGAAGACAGGAGCAGCTTGGACAATGCTCATCTGCCAGTGAGTGGTCCCTGAGCCCTGTGCCCAGGGTGCTGAGTGATGAGGGAGTCGGTATCATCCCCACTGTAGGACACAGCAAAGTCACTGACAGTCATCTTACCTCATCCTCAGCTGCTTCAACAGTGAAAGCACTGCTCAGACCCCCAGTGTCTCACCCCCAAGGCACCTTCCCCACGCTGGCATTGTGAGCTGGTCACACCTTGAGATGTGGTTGGCCGGGAGCATCCCCATACCAGACGTTTGCAGCTCTTGACCACTTTGCCTTTTTCCCAACCAGCCTCTCGACCTTCTCTTTGCTTCAGGATGAAAATGACAACCCCCCCACGTTCAGCAAGCCCTCCTATGTGATAACCATCATGGAGGACATTATGGCAGGTACAAGCTACCCCCCTGCTCTTTCTCCAGGCTCCCAGAAGGGTATTGGGTGTCTTACAGCCAGAATGGGGTGGGTGATACCTTTTTGGGGAGGTAAAGCCGGAGACCTGGTAAAGTTTCATAGCTGTGGGAGTTTGGCCCCACTGTGCATGCAGGAGAGGGGGCCCTTTGTTTGGGTGAACTGCAGGGGCAGTGTGGGGGATCAGGGCTGTTCTGACCCATCCCAGCCCTCATTTCTCCCTCTCCAAGGAGCCACAGTGCTGTTTCTCAATGCCACGGACATGGACCGGTCCAGGGAGTATGGGCAGGAGTCGATCATCTACTCCCTGGAAGGCTCCTCACATTTTCGGATCAATGCTCGCTCAGGTGAGGCTCTGGACGTGCTCTCCTCCTTTTCCTTTCAGTTCTCTCTTTCACCCTCCCTCCTTCCCTCGCCTTTCCCTCCTCTCCTCCATTCGCCCTTCCCTCCTCTCCTCCAGTCCAAAGCTTAGGAGACCCACAGTTTAAGGGTTTCACCAGATTTCAAGCACCACCACTTGCCCAGTCACCCTGAGACCTTCAGCAGGGGCAACCATGGTAACTCAGCCCCCGGTGGGAGTGACACAGCTTGGCTGTGAAGCCTTCTGTTAGCTAAGGAGCTGCCAGGGTCCATCTGTTTGGATCAGAAGGAAGGGTGCATTTGTGGAGTATCCTCGCCCTGGTTTTGAGTGTTTCTTTTTTCCCCCCCGTCATCTCTTGTGGCTGCAGGAGAAATCACGACGACATCTTTGCTGGACCGGGAGGCCAAATCCGAGTACATCCTCATCGTCCGGGCAGTGGATGGAGGCGTGGGCCACCATCAGAAGACAGGCATTGCTATGGTGAGTGTGGGAAGGAGTGATTTCCATCTCCTCGAGCCACTGGTGCCCCCCCTGGGGCTGGGACAGGGGAGGGTTGCGGTGTCTCCTTTTAGCTGTGTGAATGGGGGAAGAGCACACAGCGGTCCCTGCCCTCTGGACTGCCCCCAGCACTGCTCACAGAGTGACTCTCCAGGCTGCAGAGACTTTGAGGTCAGCTCGCTTTCCTGGAAAACCACACAGGGGCCACTTGACTTTCCAGAGGTCCAGCTCTCCGTGTGGAGGTGGTAATGGGTACCTATTTCACCTGCAGCACGACTCTCTTTGTCCGTGCCTCTTGGGAAGAGGCTGAGCTGGAGAGCCTGTGGGAACACTTAGTTATTCCTGGTGACAGGAATAGCAGTCTGTTCACATGCTGCGTGGGTTCAAGGGTTTCCAGCCAGCCTGGAATGCCTGTGCTCCTCGGAAGGTGCTGGTGGAGCTGCAGGCTGAAGCCTCCTTCTTTACCTTGCCCTTCACAGGCATCAGGGAGCCCCATTGTTGGCAAAGCGTTTGTAAAACTCTTTGGAAACACCAGCAGGTCAAAAGCCAAGGATCCACCTCAATTGAACTTGATGATTTTAAACGTCTTTTCCAATTTTAATGGTTCTGTGATTCTGTTTCTCAGTGCCCATGGCACCATCTTTCTTGGGACATTTTCTTGGCACCATTGGGGTGCTCCTTCTCCTGGGATGTTCAGTTGGGTTGCAGCAGAGATGTCTCACACAACACAGGACAATGCAGAAAAATTCGTGATTGTGTGGAGGAATATCCCTAGAATAACTGTCACTCCTGCCAAGGGCCTTCAGGAAGTCTGTGGGAGCAGACTAGAAGTTCCCTATGGAGCCTCCCAGAGACATGTGATGGCACCAGCATGGCCTGTGGAATGCTGAGTTCCCCCCCCCCACCCACCCCTGGAACTCTGGATGATATTACGTTCTCCTAAATAGCTTTGTTGAAAGGCAAAACAAGCCTCCTGATTCCTAAAAAGTGTAGGAATATTAAAACTCGGTGAGATGAGTAAGTTTGTCTGCTGCCGTTAGCAGGGATATACACGTGGAGCTCAAAATACCAGTTTTTGATTGGTAATAAGGGTCTTTTGCAAGATCCCTGGGTGATGGACAAGCACCCGGAGTGCTTGGAGTAGAGGTGGGTCACCAGCCTTCCCCAGGGACCACCGTGGTGCCTTGGCTTGTCCCTGGAGACTGTGCTGTCCAGACTTGCCTCTCCTGCCACGGGGTGGCACCAGCAGCTCAGCCTGGTGCTGACAGCAGGACGCGGGGACTCGGGAGCAGAGAAGACCCCAGGAGAAGCTCCGCTGAGACCCTCTGCTTAGGGCCCCACTCCCCTTGAGCTCTTGCCTCAGGCACCTTCACAGCCTCACAGGCTGGATTGGAATGGGTGATGTGGGGAGGTGAGAGACTCCCGGGCAGTAGGATGCTCCCCACAGGCTCACTGCTGTCACTTAGGTGCCATTTCTCAGGCTGAGAACGAAGATAGGTAACACTTCAGAGCACCGTCCTCGCCCGTGCTCTCTTGTCTTCACACCTCCCACCCCTGTTACTGTACCCTCTGCAGGTTTCTCATTTGTTCTTTTTTTTTCTTGCTTTTCACCAGTGACTCGGGGTTTTTTCCTTCCCTTTCCTGCCCCATTCCCGCTGCATCCTCTCCCTGGTGAAGCAGCCGTTTGAAAACGCACCTTCGTGCCCCGCGGTTGGTTTTAACAAACACGTGAGCCAAACCCGCCTCGGGTATGCCAAGGAGCCTTGGCTGTGAAGGTGCAGGATGTGGGTTTTCTGTGGGGGTTTTTTTCCCTCCAGGGAGTGAAAACAGAATCACAGAACTGTGGAAGTGTTTAGGTTGGAAAAGACCTCTCTAAGGTGATCAAGGCCAGCCATTCCCCCAGCACTGCCAATCCCAACACTAACCCACATCCCCAGGTGCCATGTCTACACATCTTTTAAACCCTCCCCCCAGGGATGGTGATTCCACCACTGCTCTGGGCAGTCTGTTCCAGTGCCTGAAACGTGTCTTGGGGACATTCAGGGGACACGCTGTGCCATCCCGGGAAGCTGTACCTCCTGGTACAGTGTTGCCTCCTCGCTGTCTCGCAGGTGAACATCACGCTGCTGGACATCAATGACAACTATCCCACATGGAAGGATGAGCCATACTTCATCAACCTGGTGGAAATGACGCCCCCCAACTCAGATGTCACCACGGTACGTGCGAGGGAAGGTGGTGGTTGCGCCAGGAGCCTGGTGAGATTGTCACCAGCCTGGCTGGAGCAGGGAGTCACCTCCAAATGGGTGGCACCTCCTGGCCGGTCTTACCTCCAAACCTGTGTCACCTCCAGTCCTGCACCATCTTGCAGAATTCCATTTAAAACGTTACTCCTGAGCCTGCTGCCCATCCCCTGTGTTTCTTCTCCCTGCTGGGATATTATTTTTCCTGTCCAAATTGCGTGGATTTTGGCCAAACTCTCCTTTTCTTAGCCTTGCCTGCGACCTCCTTCAAGGACCTCTCTTGAAAGACTTTGATTTACAGCCTTTCAAGTCCCTCTGGTGAAATAAAAGAGAAGGAGAGGGGGAGGCTTCTACTCCATCACGGCGAGAGAAAAATGATGGGAACAGAACGGAAAATAAATGAGGGAAAAGTGAAGACAATCCACAAAATCATATAAGGAGGAAGGCTGGGAGAAAAAAGAAAAAAAAAAAGAAACGGATTTTTTTTTTTTTTTTGAGGAGAAAAGGTCTGGCAGCACTGCCTGAGCCAGAGCCCAGTGGTTTTCTCTCCTCCATGCAGCACCAGCCCCACTGCTTGGTGTCAGCTTGAAGTCATCTTGTCTTTGACATCCCAATTAGTTGCTGGGAAAATAATTATTTTGTCACCGATCCGATGTAAATTCAGCTGCGGGATAAGCAGCAGGAGCCAGGAAGTTATGAGTGCAATGAAATTGGTTTTTTTTTTAATGTAAATGCCCCTGTAGTTAAAAATGTCACAGGGAGAGCAATAAAGCACAGAATATCTGATGTGGAGAAGAACTCCACCAAGGAAGTATTTCCAGCATTCTGGGTGCTGCTGCACAAGTTCCTCAGAGCACCTCTTTGTCCAATTTAGTTTATTTTTCTTAGAGATCCTTGGGTTTTAGCTGGTTTTATTTAAAGGGAGGAAAGCCAGGTTGATTGCTGCATGCTTGTGTCTCTCTTGCCGTGCCATTACCTCCTGGGCTCACAGGCCATTTCTGGGGAGATTTAACTCCACTCTCAAGGGTGCAAAATCCCTGCAAATATCAGGAAAATACAGAGCTGGAGGGAGGAAGAGGAGCTTTTTGCTGGTGCTGGTGCAGGGAAGCCTCTCATGAGCTCAAACCTGTTGTTAGACTCCGGCAAATCCACGTGGGAGTTAATTCCCAGCACTCCAATTCTCTGCTGTTTCTGCGTGGCAGGTGGTGGCTGTGGACCCGGACCTGGGGGAGAACGGCACGGTTGTGTACAGCATCCGGCCTCCCAACAAGTTCTACAGCATCAACAGCACCACGGGCAAGATCCGCACCACGGGAGTGCTCCTGGACCGGGAGAATCCCAACGCCCAGGAGGCCCAGCTCATGCGCAGGATCGTGGTGTCCGTCACCGACTGTAAGCCCCTCTTCCATCCCACAGTGCTCCCTCTGCTCTCCCTCACGGATTGTTTTCACAACAAGTTGAAACCTTTGAGCCTGGGAGGCAGGAACTCTCCTGCCCCTCAGCCTGGCTCCGTCAGCATCCCAGAAAGTCAGCCAAGCAGGTCGGGGGAAAAAAAGCTGATGGATTTTTCTCTGGAAATGGTACATTAGGGAAACATTCTTTTTTTTTTTTTAGGAAAAAAGGTAGAGATATGAAGATAAATTTCTATTTTCAGATAGTAATAGAAGAAAGGGTAATGGTTTTAAACTAAAAGAGGAGAGATTTAGGTTAGATGTTCTTTACTCAGAGGCCCAGAGAAGCTGTGGCTGCTCCATCCCTGGAAGTGTTCAAGGCCAGGTTGAACAGGGCTCTGAGCAACCTGTTGTAGTGGAAGGTATCCCTGCCCATGGTAGGGTTCTGGAACTACATGGTCTTTAATGTTTCTTCCAATCCAAACTGTTCTACAGTTTTGTCTAGGGGTCCATCCATGACAAATCATCCGCGACAGATCGAGAGCATCACCCCATCCTGCACTACTGTCTGCATAGGGAGCGAGGGCTTCTTTTTAGGGGAAAGGAGTGGAAACAGCTCGAGTATTAACCTTGAGACCCCCTTCCTCCACAGGTGGGAGGCCACCCCTGAGAGCTACCAGCAGTGCCACAGTTTTTGTCAACCTGCTGGACCTGAACGACAATGACCCCACTTTCCAAAACCTGCCCTTTACTGCCGAGATCGCCGAGGGCCTTCCCGCAGGCACCTCCGTCTTCCAGGTCAGTGTGTTCCACAGCTGCCTTTCCCATGCTGGGAGCTGCTGCTGTCGCTGCCATTGCTTCTGCTAAGCAGACTAGCAGTGCATCCTCTCCGTCTTCTCCATCTTCTTCATCTCCTTCATCGTCTCCATCCTCTAGCAATGCGACTGGGGGCATGCACAAGGGGGTTGTGGCATCCCCACCCCACGTGCTCGCTCCTGGCAGGGCGGATGCTCTGAGGCCCCTTACGTTTCATCCCAGCATCCCTGGGGGCGCAGAAACACTCCGGGTTTCTGTACCCCTGATTTTCAGGAGACGCTCAGGCCCCCCCTGC
>JAWMRA010000162.1:1872337-1954252 GCA_035584735.1 Pseudotriccus pelzelni | reverse complement strand
TGCCGAGATCGCCGAGGGCCTTCCCGCAGGCACCTCCGTCTTCCAGGTCAGTGTGTTCCACAGCTGCTTTTCCTACGCTGGGAGCTGCTGCCGTCACTGCCATTGCTTCTGCTAAGCAGGCTAGCAGTGCATCCTCTCCGTCTTCTCCATCCTCTTCATCTCCTTCATCGTCTCCATCTTCTAGCAATGCGACTGGGGGCATGCACAAGGGGGTTGTGGCATCCCCACCCCACGTGCTCGCTCCTGGCAGGGCAGATGCTCTGAGGCCCCTTACGTTTCATCCCAGCATCCCTGGGGGCGAAGAAACACTCAGGGTTTCTGTACCCCTGATTTTCAGGAGACGCTCAGGCCCCCCCTGCTCTCCTCCCCCCCAGGTAGTGGCCATCGACCTGGACGAGGGCCCGAACGGCCAGGTGACGTACCGCATGCAGGTGGGGATGCCCCGCATGGATTTCCTCATCAACAGCACCAGCGGGCTCGTCACCTCCACGGCCGTGCTGGACAGGGAGAGGATCGCCCAGTACTACCTGCGGGTGGTGGCCAGCGACGCCGGCGTGCCCTCCAAGAGCTCCACCAGCACCCTGACTGTCAAAGGTGGGGGCACTGAGACCCCTCCGAGCCGTGGAGGAAATGTGGTTTGCGCGGGAGACACGCTGAGGAATCAGACGGATGTGTGATCTGAAAACAGGATCCTGCCTGGTTTTGTGTACGACAGGACACAGGGAAGGGCAGCCCATCGCTCTGCTGTCCACACAGGCTTTGTGTCTGCCATCAGCACAGTGCAGAGACGGGGAAAACGTGGTCTTTCTGGCAGGGCCCCCAAATTCTCTGTTGTTTTTTTCTCCATTCCCACATCCCCAGCGTTGCTTTTCCTTTCAGTCTGTCTTTTGCTTCAGCATGTGATTCTCACCAGCTGCGTGCCTGGATAGCCCACGCGCTCCCAGTTCAGAGCTGGGCCCGTATTGCGTGGCCTGTCTTTAATTTAGTGCGTTGCTATTTACTGGCTTGATGTGAGCCTAGGGCTGAGGATAAGCATCATCTGGAAATAAACAGACCCAGGATTGTCCTCAGGCCTGAGTTTAGAAAAGAAGTTCCTGGTCCTGTACCTCCAGAGCTCTCTGCCATACACTAGCAAATACCAAGCTTATATTTAAGCCCCAGCTTTCTCTTGAAATGGGGATGGAAATGGGTTTGGTGCAAATACTAAACTGAGTTACAGTGATGTAAGGTGGGTTTTTTTGGCCGTGAGGAGGGGGATCTCTGTGTATCAGAAGCTAGTAAATACAGCCTGCAGCCGTGGGGACCAGTCCTTACAGCTGTTCTGCAGGCACCCCCACCACACAAATGCCAGAGAGAGTCAGGCAGAGCATTCCCTGGGATACTCAGGGCAGCAGACAGGAGCTTTGGGAGCCCAGCAGACATCAGCCTGGGCTCTGCAGGAGGGGCAGCCCTGGGCGGGGGACACTCAGCTCTGCTCCCCTTTTCAGTTCTGGACGTGAACGACGAGAACCCCACCTTCTTCCCTGCTGTCTACAACGTGTCGCTGCCTGAGGACGTGGCACGGGATTTCAAAGTGGTCCGGCTCAACTGCACGGATGCCGACGTGGGGCTGAATGCCGAGCTCAGCTACTTCATCACAGGTATGAGCCCCAGGTGAAACAGGAGCTCTGGCTGCGGGGCTGCCCCAGACTTTGGCCAGGGTGTTCAGCACTTCGGGGCTGCCTCTCCCAGCCCCTGCAAACCTTGTCCAGCATCGCCCTCTGCTGAACAGCCCCGCTTGGCTCCCTGCCGTGCTGACCGCTCCGCTGTGCCCTGCCTGGGGGCGGCCACTGACCCCCCCCCAGCATCCCTGGGACACGACAAGGAAGGGCACGAGGGTGGGCAGGACGTGGCTGGGGAGCAAGGGCCTGGGGCGGCATTCACGTGTGTTTATGCTTGGAAGCCAGAAATGGAACTTTGGGCCACTCTGTATCCCCGCGCGCCGGTGGGGTTGAGTGGGCAGTGGGCGGGTGGGCAGTGATGCCACCCGGGCAGTGCCAGGCTCTCACCACAGCTTCAGCTCCTCCAACAGGAGGCCAGGGAACCCTCTGGCCACGCTTTGACTTGCAAACTGCACGTGTGGCACTGAGCCCTCGGGAAGAGGGTAAAAGCAGAATTGTCAGCGGAGAGTCATTTTTCCCACAGTGGCAGCCTGGCATCTCATGTCACGGCCCTTCTGGCCTCACCGCAAGCAAAACGGGGTGTGTTGTCCCACAGGTACCACAGCTCACGTGCAGCTTTACCCCAGTTTGCTTCCAAAGTGCTCAGGGAGTGATCTGGCCCTTCCATGATTCAGCTTTTCCTACGGCCGGTTCTGTGAGGCCGGCACAGCGTTCCATGAGGCAGAGGGAAGGTGCTCTGCCCACTTCTGCTGCAGAGCAGCTCTGCCTAGGACAAGATTAGGTGCTAGGAAATACTTCTTCACTGAAAAGGGTGGTCAGGCACTGGAACAGGCTGCCCAGGGAAGTTGTGGATGCCCCCTCCCTACAAGTGTCCAAAGCCAGGCTGGGGCTCTGGGCAGCCTGATTTAGTGAAAGGTGCCCCTGCCTATGGCAGGGGGTGGAACAAGATGATCTGTCTTTAAGGTCTCTTCCTACCCAAAACATTCCAGGATTCTATGATTCCTTGGTCCTTGTCCTTTGCTGCAGGTGGGAACCAGGATGGCAAATTCAGCGTCGGCTTCAGGGATGGGGTGGTCAGGACAGTCGTGAGTCTGGACAGGGAGACCGTGGCATCGTACACACTGATCCTAGAGGCCATTGGTAAGGATTTCCCACTGATCCCATGGGGCCACTGCCACACAGCTCCACGGGGTGGCCATACAGGTGTGTCAGAGAGGCAGCAACCTCCGAGGCACTCTGTAAACCACAGCCTGTGCTTGGTGTTAACATTTCACAACCCACATGAATTAATATGTCCTGGTCACACCGTGATTTTTTCAGACAGTATATTCACCTCTCAGCTTTGCCCAGCCCCAGGCCTTTCTCTTTCCCCTGGGGAAGGCAGGAGCCCCCAGTCCTGAGAGGCTCTGTACTGTCCAGGGCAGCCCTCCACCCAAAAATGCCAGCAACACAGCCCCGTTCCCCTAATCCATGCCAGCTCTTGGCTCTGTGGCTGCTGATTAACCCTGAGCCACCTGGCACGTGCAGAGGGCCCGTGTGCCAAACACAGCTTGTCTGTCATCCCCAGAGCTTTATAATGATGTGCCTCTTCACAGGCCACTTGGATGCCCCTTTTGAAAGGAGAAATGAGTGGCCAGTCAGAAATTTCGGGGGCACGGCACTGCAGGTGCCGCGGGGGGCTGCAGCAGGGATGCTGCGCCGGCTGGGCACACAGGACCAGATCCCAAGGGGTAAAGGGTCTGTTCTGCTCCTCCAGTGGATGTCAGGCTGCCTGTGTTTTTCCCAGGAACCGGATCCCATGGGCTCCAGCTGGGTGGGTTTAGCGCTTACTGCATCAGGCATGTTGAAAAACCCAAACCCAACTGATGCTTCCCAATGCCTCATCCTTCCTGCACATCCAAGAGCCGTGCTGCCATGTCCTCGTCTATGGAACGGCAGCCCATCCTGGTGCCCTTTGACTATTTGTCTTCATCTCCCAGGTCCCTGGCCTACAGCAGTCCCTTCCAGCACACATCACTTGGTGTACAGAATTGCAAGTCCTCTCTAGCGACAGGTTGCGCTTCCAGCCTCGCTGGGCTCCTTGGCAGAGCTCGGGGCTGGTTTGGCTTTTCCTTCTCCTTTCAGGATAGGAAGGGGGAAAAAAACCCAAAACACCCAGTGTGGGATCTGGAAGCTGCAGAAAAAGACGAGGGATTTTAGTTCACAGGTGGCTGAACCTCCCCCCCCCCTTCCCCTTTCTCTCCCATGCAGACAACGGCCCCACCGGGAACCGGCGCACCGGGACTGCCACCGTGTACGTGACTGTCCTGGACGTCAACGACAACCGGCCCATCTTCCTCCAGAGCAGCTACGAAGTCAGCGTCCCCGAGGACATCCCGGCCGCCAGCAGCATAGTGCAGGCACGTGGCTCTTCCACCCTGGGGTGGGAGGAGGGGGCCGCCCCACTAACTGCGAGCTGCAGGAAGCCCGGGGCAGAGATTTTGTCTCTCTCTGTCGGTGGTGTCTTCCCCTGGGGCAGGGAGGGGTGTGTCATTGCTCGTGTGCTCCTCTGCTAACCCGGGCGGTGAGCGCCGGGGAGAAGGCAGCAAAAGAACAAGGGAAAACTGAGAAATTCACCGCCTTTCTGCAGGGGGGTGAGAGGGGAAAAGCCAAGCCCTGTGCTGGCGAGGCCCCTTTTTTTGGCTGCATCCCTGCTTTCTCCCTCCTCACAAGGCAGAGCTCTCAAGGGGGAGGGAGAAGAGTGCCTTCAAAGAGATGCTCGGAGAGGGGCTGAAAAAACGGAGGGAGAGGAGCATTTGGACTTTGCTTTCATTTCTGTTGGTCTTTGAGGGAGCGGTGGCAGGGCTGAATGGCTCAGTGAGCAGCGAATGAATGCAGGCATTCACACGGGCCTCCCAGGCCTTCCAGCATCCCTTCAAACCCAGGGCTCTTCTGGAGCGGGCACCAAAGGCTCTTTGCACAGGGCCCTGGGAAGGCTCCTCCTGCCTTGAATACCTCTCCCGGCACAAGGAAAGGGGCAGCTTTGTCCCTGGCTGTGGCAGGCAGGGTGAGTCACTGGGAGAGAAGAAAGGAGCCTTTCGCCTGTTGCAACAAAGGTTTGCTGGGAGATGTGTGTCGTGCTCAGGGTGGCCAGTCCCCAGGCAGGAGTGCTGTGGCTCCTCATCACCTGTTGTGCCATGGCAGGGTGTAGGTGATCTCTCTGGGGCCAGGCAGCTGCCTGCAGTCCCAGAGCGGAGATTGTAGGCAGAGGCAAACCCTGCCTGGGACTCCTGAAGCTGAGCTGCTTTTGCAAATCAAAAGAACGGAGGAAACTCGAGTCTGACTGGTATCGAAGTGCTTTTTCTTAGAACCCGCTTCCCAAAAGAGGGGGAGACCCCTGGAAGCGGCCCTTTGCCTGTGGCAAAGGAGAGGAGGTATTTGGGGGAAGTTTGTTTTCTGCAGAACAACACCAAAGGGAAACAGAAGTGGGTCATTGCCTGGCTTTACTTTAATTTACACCTTCAGCGTGAACCATTTGTTACAGAAGGTCTCTCCCTTCAAACACACCCCCGTGTCCCTAGGGCAACTGGACAGTTTCTGAATGTTTCCCCATCCCTTTCTCCCAGAGCCAGGCAAACCAGGGCCAGAGAGCAGGAATGTCGCAGGCAGCCCAGTGAGGTGCATGGGAAAGGGGGAGACAGGGACCAGGCAGCACACGGGGGACGCGAGCCTCCCTCCACCTGCTGAGGAGCACAGTTCAGTGGGGAAATCTCAGCTGAGGATTGCTTTTTTGTGGAGCAGGGATGCCCCTCTTCAGGCAGCCAGGCTGCTCTGCTCTCTTCCAAGCTGTCTGTTCAGGTGCAGCGCAACTTGCACAATGTTTTCCGAAAGAAATGAAGCAGCAGGTTTTTTTTTTCTTTTGGCTGCCTGGCGATAGATGCGTGTGGGTGTAGTTTGGATGCCTCCACGTTTCCTGACAGGAAACAGTAACCTGGAAAGCATTTGGGAACCTGAAATTGCAAAATCTTGCTGTTGCCTCACAGAGCCGCTGCCTGGAAATGAGTTGCTCAAAGGGGCTCTGCCAGGGTGCCCAGGATACCAAGGGATGCTTGAGGAGAGAACTGAGCTTGAACCAAAAGCTTGGGAAAGAACAGCAGAGCGAGATCACATTTTGGTGGACTCCATGATGTCCTGGTCCTGCCTGGCAGGGGAGCTCCTGGGGCAGGCGAGCTGGCTCTGAGACATTGGCTTGCTCCTCCTGAAGCTGCTGATGGAGCCCCGCAGGGAGCCCAGGCGCTTCCAGAGCCTCAGCTGGGGCTCACTGGCATCCAACGGGTGGTGGGGCATCCACTCCCGGGCTCCAGCCAGGGACTGGTCCAGCCTTGCTGGCTTGCAGAGGGTGACAAAGATGAGGAAGGTGGCCAGGAGGAGGAAGATGCAGACGAGCGCGACGATGACAGACAGTGGGTCTGTCGTCTCAGGGGATGGGATGCTGGGTGGGACCAGCTCTGTGGTTGAAGCCAGAAGCCCAAGGAGAGGCGAGGTGGAAGATGTCCCGTTGCCAGAGTCCTCTGTGCTCATCCTGCCTGTAGTGCACAAGGTGATACAGAGAAGTGACACAGGAGATTTCACAGAATAATTCTGCTTTGGAAGGGACCCACAAGGCTCATCAACTCCAGCTGTTGAGTGGCCCATACAGGGGATCAAACCCACAACCTCAGTGTTACTAGCACCGTGTCCTGACCAGCTGAGCTAATCTCAGGGTCATATCACCTAAAAGCTGGACTGGCAGCCACCCTGTGGTTAAATTGATGGATTCTTGCCGTGCCTTGACGTGCAGGATTTTCCCAGCCGTGTTTTCTGTGACACGGGGAGATGGGTCCCAGGAGGCAAAGCACAGAGGTGGGATTTATACCTGCCAGGTACCTCTCTGAACTGAAGTGCAAAACTGAGAAATCTGGCAGAGGTAGTGCTACGTACACGTGGTGCCCTGGGCCCTGTGAGGACACCTTTAGGGAGCGTGCACACGTTGCATGAAGATTTTCTGGAAGAGATAAAATATCCATGCGCTACAGAAGGTCCAAAATCCTCCCCCCAGGCTGCTGGGGTTTGGTTCTTGTCTATTCCCCAGAAATGTGGGTTTGTTGGATTGGCTGGCTTTGAGGGTTTTTTGATTATTCCCCCAAGGCAATCAGATAATTGGTTAAGGCTCTGCCCTGGTAATTCCCCATCGAGCTGTGGTATTGCACTGGCATTGCCTTTATTATTTTGCAGGGGTGAAATGTGACACCCTCACCCTGCTCATACCAAAAATCCTTGTGTCAGGCATTTTGCTGACCTGCTTTCAGGTCCAGACGTGTCACAGGTTTCTCAGCCAGTTCTGCAGAGTGATGCAAGCCAGCTTCCCAAAGCCTCATCAGTGACAGCTCTTACCTAAGGCTTGATGGTGACCGTCCTCACCTTTCCCTCCTGGTCAGATCCTCCCAAAAGCAGTTTGTACCCATTTTTTAGCTCCCATACGCCCTCCAGTCCAAGACAGGCTGTGCCAGAGGCTGGCACCTCCCCAGATCAGAGGTGAGGGCTGGGGAAACCTTGCTGTGCCAACCCTCTGCCGTGGCCTTGGTGCTCCAGCCTGTACACTGGAGGTAAACCTTTATTACTTTCCTACAGAGGTGTGGGAGGTAGAAGAGAGATGGAGAGCTGTTTGGCTGGTCTGTGGCTGGGCAATCTCCTGGTGAGTTTGGATTTGGATTGAGCCAATTCAAAACAAGGATCTTAGGAGGGGAAAGGCAGGGCAGCAGGGACTGTCAGGGTCTCTGGGTCTGCTCGTGCAGCCACCATCCCAAAGTCATGCAGGTGTGTGTGGGCAGCAGCCAAACATTCACCATGAAGCGCTCAAAAAGGGGAGGGAGAACATCGGTGACATATCTTTGATTGTTAATTGGAAACTATGAGACACCCTGGTGGAGACAAGCCCGGTGGAAAGCGAGGTGCTGCGTCAGGAGAGACGAGCGTCGCTCACCGCCTGAATCACGCGGGAGGAAACAACCCTCAGCAAACACTGCGGGAGCTGCAAAGCTGAGTGCTGAGGGGGTCAGGAGCCCTTGAACTTGGGCTGTCCCTGCCCCAGCTGTACCCTCTGGGTTACACGGGTGAGCTCCCAGCTCCGGGTTGCCAGGACCCTGCCTCAGAATCGCTCCTGCGGGATCCGCTTTCCAGACAGTGAGCTGAGATGCAGGGGGAACAAGATCGGAGGTTTCCGCTAGAGTTGGGTGCCGAGTCTGAGGCATCTGGGAGATGTGCTTTATTTCTGGAATACTTTGCAGCACCTAGGCTTGAGCTCTCCAAGTTGTGATGCTGGCAGCCTCGGGGCGAGGACTGTATCAGCCTGCCCAGAGCTTGGGGGCTCTGGGGAGATGTAGCTGTTTCCATGGGTCAGAGCCGGGTCTGTGCTTGCAAAATGAGAATTGCAAAAATTCTCAGCATCTGAGAACGCTGACAGAATCCCTGTGTGGATTGCAAGCAAGACCAGGGACTGGGCCTCTTGTCACCACCTCCAAAGTGATGTTTCCCCCTCTCTTCTCCCCAAAAGTATTTTTTATCATACAGCCCCTCCTTGCCTGGCTCAGCCCCTTCCCCTCAGCTTTGGGAGCAGAGCAGCCATCCCAAGGACCCCCTGCTCCACATACAGGCTGTTCCTCTGTGCTTCCCAGGCATGGAAAACGAGCAGGCAGGGCTGCAGCATATCCCACACCAAAGGCAGCCTGAATCAAGGTTTCCAGGGCTACCTCAATGCTGGCATTTACTGACTGCACGTGTTCGGTTTGGTGACCTTACATTGTTCCTTAAGAGCCAAGGGGGAGGCGTGGGCAATTCCTTCAGGCTGTTTTTCACTCCCTTGGTCCTGGCTGCAGAGTTTGTGTTTTAAATTCACTTGACAGTGTTCCATAGAAACCCATCAGGAGGGATCACGCTGATGTTTTTCCCAGGCTATTTTCAGCCGTGCCCTGTTCTCTTGCTTCCCATCCAGCCTCTCCTCATGCCCAGATCACCAGGTCCGGGGAAAGTCTGGCCTTTCACAGCATCACTGTCCCACCCAAGCCCCACATTATCAACCCTGGTGGGTTAATAAGAAGTTTGTCCATCGTGGAAATCCCCCCCAGAAGGCTCATCTCTGCTCATCCCGATCAGTTCCAAACGTGACACATCCCAGTGAGCGTTTGGGACCCAGCCCTGGGCCCGAGGCAGCTGAGAATCAGAGGGAAAGATGAGAATTTGCAAAAGGTAAAATGCCCCTGGGGAAGGTGGAAAGGAGAAGAAATTATTCTTGTGCATGAGCAGTGGAGAGGGTTATTCTGCCCAGCACCAGGCACTGCTCTCTGGCCTGGCCCAGCTGCCTAGTTCGGCGTGAGCTTTTCCCTATGCTCTCCTTTCCTTTCCTCAACCTGCAAGGAAAACACTGTTTTCAGGCAGCACTGCCTGTAACAGAGCTCGGGTGAAAAGCAGCTCTCCTTCCCCTCCCCGTCTTGCTTAGCGGCGCTTTCCTGGAGCTCCCCAGCTTTTCCCAATGCACTAGGGCTTTCCACTTGCAGGAGGAGGTGATGCTGGAGGGTACCAAGCACCCAGCTTCCCGACCCGGCTGGGTGAGTACCGAAAGCAGAGGACTGCGAGTGATGCTGTTCCCCATCTCCCTCGTTGTTAAGTGGCAGAGCTGGATCCGCAGGACTTTCCCGCTTTCCCATCACGGGGACAGACAAAGCAACGCGAAGCGGGGGAGAGAGGAGGGATACCTGACCTCACCCCCACCCCAAACTTTGCGTCTCCCCCCATTTTCAGCCCTTTCCCCGGGAGGCTGGAGGGCTGAAGGCCACAGCTCTGCAGCCGGGGGGTCTGTCTCTCACCCCTCGGGGCCGGCGCTGGGTTTGCCGCAGGGGTTCGGGCTCCCTACCTCTCGCCGGCTGGCCGAGCCCGGGCTCTGACTCCCGCACGCCTGCCTTGCGCCTCTCCCACCGCGCTCTGCCGGCTGCCAGCCCCCTCCTCCTTTCTGGGAGGGTGGGAGAGAGATGGGGACAGCCTGAGCGTGCAAAGCCGAGGGGCCCTGAGCCCCTTCCCGGGCTCTGCCCGTGCCGCGGTGCCCCGGAGCTGTGTCCCCCTGGAGCGAGAGGTCGAGCCCTTTGGGATGTGTTTCCCAGGCTTTGTCCCTGTGGGAAGGCTAAATGGTACGTGCTGGGCTGAGCCCCCCGTGCTGGGGAGGAGGCGGCAGGCTGCCCTCCGTGTGCCTGCTCCCCCTTTTCCCAGCAGCTCTACGTTTTTCCCATTCTTTTATTGCCCCCCACCGCCCCCTTTCTGATACCTTTCCAGTAGCTGGGGGTGTTTGAAAGGGGGCTGTGAAAAGGGCAGCAGCTCACTCTCTAGCAGAGGGATAAAGCAGGCTGGAGACACTGGTGCTCAGCTGCACAAGGTGCCTTCCACCTGCAGCAGAAAGAGCTTTTCTCTCACTGCTTGCACTCCAGTGCTGTCGGTCTGCCAAGTTTGGGACAGTCTGTCAAAGTACCACCTCTCTGCTGGGTCCTCAGTGGATCAAAGCAGGAGCAGCCAAGCTTTTTCCAGGCTTCAGGCTGGCAGGAGCACAAGCTGCTTTAATGCAAACTACTGGGTTTTAATAAAACCCAAACTCCTGGGCTGACCCATTTCAGCCTGTTTACGTGCTGGAGTTTCATGCAGAAAACCCTTGGGTGAGCTGGGAAGAGGATGATGGCTCAAGGGGTGTTTGGAGGGTGCAGTTGGCTCAGCCTGAAATGCATTTTCCTGAGCACAGCAGGTCAGGGAATGGCACAAAAAGCTGCGAAGGTTTACCTCCCATCCCTTTGTTTTTCCTCCTCTGGCTACGGGTTAGCTTTTCCCGGGAGGGAGCCAGTGCCATGCCAAGGCAGCCGGTCTGCCTGGGCATCGCTTGCCTGCTGCTGTGGGGCCCATTCATCTCACAGGAGGGGAGACAACCCAGCTCCTGTCCAGAAACAGCCTCAGGGAGCCCCAAGGGTGGAAAAGCCGGTTTGAGAGGGAGAACTCCCCGCCGTAAAAGGAAGGTGTGTGGGTCCATGGTGGAACGTGGAATAATTTTCCAAGGCTTCTGCTGACTCAGGGTGTTTTGGTGGAAGGGCGCAAGAGCAGTTCAAAGCATCTCATAGCCACGTTTCAGAAGAGCATCTCTGACTGCTCTAAGTGTTGTGGGGTTGGGGGTGGAATCCCTCACCATTCGCACTGCATGTGCATCCTCTGCAGCCACCCCTCCTCTCTCCGGCGCCAGTCTGGGTGCAAACCCCCGCCTTCCTGGGAAAAGGAAGCTGCTGGGTAGTATTACGGGGAGAAGATGTGGCAGAAGATGCTTTTCAGAGGGAAGCAGGAGAGGGATAAAGGCCAAGGCTTTCCCCGTGTCCTCACTGTGGTGATTTCCATGTGGCTACGCTGCGGTCGAGCTTTGGATGCTCTGTGGGAAGTTGGGTTTGCAGAGAGAAGATGCAGCAGCTCTGTGCCAGCTGGGTTGGGAGCCCTGTCCTGCTGTTCCCCACCAGGTCCCGCTTCCCAGCTGCCAGGGGCGGCTGCTGGCTGGGTTTTTAGGGAAAGCCCTGCAGTCTTGTTCAGTGACACCAGAGGGGAACCGTGCCCTGGGTTTCCCAGGACAGACAGGTGGCTTATTCAGTGTGTGCTGGGACTGTGCAGTGAATTGCAGCTGAGGGGTGCTCCCACCACTGCCTGGGTGCTCACGAGGGTTCAGCCCAGTGCCATGAGCACCAACACTCTCCAGGCTGGTTGCATTCACGTTTCTCTTAGCAAGTTTTACGTATGCTGCTGCCTGGGTGACTCGCCGGGATGCCTTGGGCTGTGTGCCCACCAGAGGTGGGAGGAGCTCTCCCTGCCCAGCTCAAATCACCCCAGCAATGCCCCATCCCCAGTGGCATCACCACTGGGGCAAGCATTGGCGTGCAGGACAGGACCCACGGAGGCAACTCCACCAGTGCACAGACCCCTAGGCTTGACGGCACGGTCCTCAGGCTCAGCTCCCAGTTCAATCCACCCAACAGCAAACCCGAGCTCACTATCCCTGCTGCCCGGTGATGAGAGGAGGATAACTTACTTTTCTTTGCAGCTGATGAGCTGCCTGGCTCAGGTGGAGGGGCAGGATGTCCAGCCTCGGCAGGGTGGGGGGACGTGTCACGGTCTGGAATTCCCTGCCCTTCACCTTCGCTGCTTTTCTTCTCTCTTGAAGGTGAAGGCCACAGATGCGGATGAAGGCGTTAACGGGAGAGTGTGGTACCGGATTGCCAAGGGTAAGTCCAGGGGCCCCTTTGTGCATTGCTGGGTTTGTACCAGGCTCTGGCAGCCACACCTGCAGCCTCAGGAGGTTGTGCTCTCCATCCTTTTGCACTTTGAAGCCCTCAGAAACAGTTCCCCCTCCCCTAAGAGAAATTCCAGCACTAGTGTTAATTGCTGGGGGATGATGTGTCCTGGATGGACAATAGATGGAATCCTAGGATCACAGAATGGTTTGGGGCTAGGAAGGGATCTTAAGGACCGCCTCATTCCAATTCCCTGCTATGAGCAGGGGCATCTCCCACTATCCCAGGTTGCTCCAAGCCCTGTCCAACCAGGCCTTGAACACTTCCAGGGATGGGCCAGCCACAGCTTCTCTGGACAAGCTGTGACAGGGCCTGCCCACCCTCACGGCCAAAAATTTCTTCCCAATATCCCATCTAACCCTGCCCCCTGGCAGTGGGAAGCCATTCCCTCTTGTCGTGTCCCTCCAGGCCCTTGATCAAAGTCCCTCTCCAGCTGTCTTGGAGCCCCTCTGGGCACGGGAAGGGGCTCTGAGGTCTTGCCAGAGCCTTCTCTCCTCCAGGCTGAACACCCCCAGCTCTCTCAGCCTGTCTCCTTAGCAGAGGTACTCCAGCCCTTGGAGTGTTTTCGTGGCCTCCTCTGGACTCACTCCAACAGGTCCATGCTTTTCTTATCTGATGAGATTCCGTAGTTCCTCCCGGCTTGTCCCAGGGCCAAACCCTGATGTAGCTGAGCCTGATGTAGCAGGAGGTGGCGGGGCTGGGGTTGTGCTCAGTAATCTTCCTCCAGAGTAGCCCCTTGGGGAGGACTCAGTGTGTCACTAGGATGGATGTAAGGACAGCGGGCGACATCCGTCTCGTTTTTTCCCCCTGTGCCAGGAAACGAGCACAACCACTTCCGCATCAATCCCAGTACCGGGCTGGTGATGCGCGGTGTGCGGCACCTGGACCGGGAGCAGAACTCCTCTCACGTCCTGGAGGTGGAGGCCTACAACACGGAGCAGGGACCCATGAGGAGCTCCGTGCGGGTAAGCACCTCACAGCCACCGCGGGCTGGACATCAGGGGAGTCCGTGCAAAATATTTAGGATACTTCGTCCTTTCCAGCCCTCGCAGTCGTGCAGGAAATTAGAGCTGACATGGAAATGCTGACGGAAAGTCTCCGGGGGCTGCCCGTAGGCGGAGAAGGTCTTGTTAGGGGGTTTTTGGTTTTATTTTTTGCTTTTTTCCTGTGACGTTTTGGCACAGTGAGGCTGCTGAGTGGGCTGCAGTCACTGTCAGAGGGAGACCTGCTCTCCCGGTGAGATGCAGGTCTGCCTCAGCCCGTTGAAAACCGTGTCTCCTGGCCAGGCAGCTATTTAAATAATCCAAGACCCAGTGGTGGTAATCCTTAGCTGTGGACACACCAGCTTCCCATGGTTCCCACAAACCCAACCCTCCAGTTGCGTCTATTTTTAGACCCAGTGGTGGGGTGGGCTCTGGCCGAGCGTGACGTGCCCGCAGCACTAGCAGCAGGCAGAAAACCAGGAGGAGAAAACATGTTCCCCAGGGAAACAGCAGCTCGACCCACTGAACTCTGAGCAAAGTTTTCCACTGAGTCGCCAGCATTTCTGTGTTGTGGGGTCTCCAGGGTTTTGAGCGGGGGATCCCAAAGGACAGAGGAATTGATGTACCCAGTGTACCTCCCTCCCACCAGGGAAGGACTGAGTCACTCCAACCACAGGGCTTGTTTAAGTTTGTGATGTTAAACCGTTTGTGTTCACCCTCCATCACGTGGTGTTTGTAGGGGAGATTATCATAGAATCCTAGAATGGTTTGGGTTGGAAGGGGCCTTAAAGCTCTTCTCGTTGCAACTCCCCCCCTCCTTCACCATGTCAGGAACATCTTCCTCTATGCCCCATCCAGCCCAGCCTCGAACCCCCTGAAATGTTTCTCCACGAACACCAGCAAGGATGTATTTCCCCTCCCCACTGTAAGCTGGGTGGGGGCTCACAAGCTTGCCCAGCTCACCCGTGGGCTCTCCGGGGGGGCTCCGCAGGTGATCGTGTACGTGGAGGACGTCAATGACGAGGTGCCGGTGTTCACCCAGCGCCAGTACAACCGCCTGGGGCTGCGGGAGACGGCCGGGATTGGCACCTCAGTGGTGGTGGTCCGGGCCACCGACCGGGACACAGGTGGGGCTGAGACACACCCGGTGTGGGCGGGGGGGAGCGGTGAAATCGGCCACTGCGTGGATGCCGGAGTGGCTGGGCTGAAATCCGCACGTGGGATGGGCTCCGCTCCGTGCCGGGGGTTGGCACCGGCGGCGCTCGCCTCTTCAGGGTGCTCGGTGCAGCCAGCACTGTGGTTCCTGCTCCCTCCCCAGGGAACGGTGGCCTGGTGAACTACAAGATCGTGTCGGGCGCAGAAGGGAAGTTTGAGATCGACGAGAGCACGGGCCTCATCACGACGATAGACTACCTGGACTACGAGACCAAAACCAGCTACCTGATGAACGTCTCTGCCACGGACCAAGCGCCCCCCAACAACCAGGGCTTCTGCAGCGTGTATGTCAGCCTGCTGAACGAGCTGGATGAGGCCGTGCAGTTCTCCAACAGCAGCTACGAGGCTGTGATCATGGAGAACATCCCCCTGGGCTCTGAGGTGCTCCGGGTCCAGGCTCGCTCCATCGACAACCTCAACCAGATCACCTACAAGTTTGACCCCAACACCAACGCCCAAGCGCTCTCCCTCTTCAAAATCAATGGGATCACTGTAAGAAGCCACAGCGTGGTCCCTCCTGGCACCATGAACTTTGACGCCGGTAGCCAGCACAACTGTTTTTCATTCTTGGCAGGGTGTGATCACGGTCAAAGGCCAGGTGGATCGAGAGAAAGGGGATTTCTACACCTTGACGGTGGTGGCCGATGATGGAGGACCAAAGATTGACTCCACGGTGGTGAGTAGCATTTCCCCACTTCCCCACCACGCTCTGTCAAGTTCGGATCACCTTCCTTCTCCTCTGGCCTGGGACAACGTGTCCTCCCTGCTCTAGCTTTCAGGGCCCGGAAGCCCTGATTTGGGGAAAAACCACCTAAAACAGTTTCAAGGGAGGTAAATTTAGGGGCCTTGAAATACTTCAGGGTGGTTTGTGTTTAGGAGGGTTATATTTGGCAGCTGAGCAGGGGGTGATTTGCATTTCTCTGTCAGGGCAGGAGGCACACAGGGTGCAGGGCCAGCCCACGGGTGCCAGCGGCTGTGCTCTCCACACACTGCCCTGCTCTTGTCTGGACCTCTCCCAGGGCAAGGGGCAAATCTGCCAACCTTATCTAGAAAAGAAAACCAAAGAGGTGCACCAGCAGAGGAGCCTCTGAATCACTGCAGAGGGGTACCTGTGGCTCCTGACACTGCTGTGGTGGGACGCAGGGTTAACCCACACCTCCTCATCCCCCACTAACTCCTTGTTCTTTGTGTTCTCTGTCTCCCGCTCTGCTGTCCTCCAACAGAAGGTAAGCGTGTCCATCGTGCTGACATCACCTTGGGAACCAGAATCCATCCCAAACTCCACGCTGAGCCGCAGGGAGGGATCAGGGTGGAGGTCCCCATCCCCGTTCCACCAGCGCCAGCCTCCCTGACATCCCGCAGGACGTGGTGCAGCTCCTGTGAGCCATCCTGCTGCTGCTGCGAGCAGAATCGCAGTGCCCTGGTCCTCCACTTGGGACAGCAGCCGCCGTGGTGGATCCCTCGTGGTGGCTGAAGGAGCTCTCCCTGCTCCTGGCTCTCTGTTTTTAATTCGGCGGCAACAATAACTGAATCACCCCAAGGCGCGCAGCTCGCTCGCGGCTTCCTCCCGGGATGTTGTCCCATTCAGCCTGCCTGCACCTGGGAGCTTGGGGCACCCATAAATAAATCCCCGGGAACAGAAAGGCCCTTCCTCTCTCATTTCTGTGTCCCCTTGCAGCACTTTGATTACAAACTCGATGAGAGCATTTCCTCTGGCTAATTGTGGCCGAGGTAGCCAGGTGCCCTCTGAGCATCTTGTGCCCATGTGTCTTTTCCCAGGAGGGAGCTCAGGTCTCCTCTTCACCCAACTTGTTCTGGTTGATTTAAACGCACTCAGCTCTGCCTTCCTTGCGCCTGTTGAACTTCAAAGCCCACCCTGCCTGACCCTGGTGCTGTGAGCACAGTCGAAATCACTGCATGTGAAAAGCTTAGCAGGAAGGGGTCACCCTGCAGCAGCCTGAGCTGCTCCGTGCCCAGCTATTTGGAGGATAAAAAACAGAGGATGCTCCACAGAACTAACTGCCACTGGAGAGCTGCAGCAGCCTTCTGCTGTTTCTCCAGCCTCCAAGCATCCCTCCTCATCCTCCTCCTCTGCAGGCAGGGATGTCACTTCAGCCCCTGGGCTCGTGTAGCTGCCTCATTCCTCGGGTGTGCCGAGGTGTCAGGGTGACAGGTGGGCAGGGGGCCGGCTCCTGTCTGTGCCCCACCTGAGCCCCGTGCCACGCCCACAGGTGACCATCACGGTCCTGGACGAGAACGACAACAGCCCACAGTTCGACATCACGTCGGACTCGTTCGTCAGCGTGGCCGAGGACAGCGCCGTCGGCAAGAGGGTGGCCGTGGTCCTGGCCCGAGATCCGGATGCAGGCAGCAACGGGCAGGTAGGGACACATTTGGACAAAGCTCTCAGGCACATGGTGTGATTCCTGGGGTTTTCCCGTGCATGGCCAGGAGCTGGACTCAGTGAGCTTGTGGGTCCCTTCCAAGTCAGAATATTCTCCGGCAAGGCTGGCACAGGAGTCCTGAAGCTGCCCGTGAGGCTGCAGTACTGTTCCACTGACACAGAAATACCTCCACCAGCATCTTCCCAGCCGCTTCTCCTCCGCATCCCTGTGACAGCAAACTCTGGTCATTGATGCCAGCGGTTTCTGTGGGGTTTGTGCAGTTTCCCCAGTCAAGACGTGCGGCACAAAAGGAAAAACGTAGTCCTTGGGCTCTGGGGCAAAGAGCTCTGCAGGACACGTGTCAAAAAGGAGCCCAGCAATCTGAAAACCAGCTGTGCTCTCTCCAGCCATGGGGAGCCAGCAGTGAAGTCCTTGGCAGGGTGAACAGGAAGCTCGGTGGCAGTTGTTATTTTCATTACGACGCACACAGGCATTAATGAAGTCCCGTCACCCACAATAACAAAAATTGCTGACAGTGTAGGAGCTGCAGGGTCAGGCAGGGGTGCTTTGGGGTGGCTGCAATAAGCCAGAACAGCTGTGGATCCCAGTTCATTGGACCCTCTGAAAAGGCTCAGAGACGTCTTGAGGCAATGCTGGGTCTATTTTTGTAGGGTCTCTTTTCTCTCCTCCTCCCAGCGTCACTTTGCCTGCCCTGTCTTTCTTTCCCTGCTATGTTTCCAGGTGACTTTCTCACTGACATCAGGGAACATTGGCCGGGCTTTTGAGATCCGTACCACCAACAACACCTACGGCGAGGTGTTTGTGGCGCGGCCGCTGGACCGGGAGCTGCTGGATCACTACACCTTACGGGTCAGCACCAAACCTCGCTGGGCTGCTCCTGGTCTGAGCAGCGAGGCTGTTTTCTTGGAGCTGTGAGCTTCAAAATAGCAGCTTTTTTTTTGAATGTCCGCCCCCACGTGCAGATCCAAGCGTCGGATGGCGGCGTGCCCCCCCGGAGGAAGGAGCACACCCTGCGAGTGAACATCCTTGATATCAACGACAACCCCCCGGTCATCGACAGCCCCTTCGGCTACAACGTGAGCGTGAGCGAGGTGAGCACCCAGCCCTGCTCCTCTTTCCTTCCGCCCTCCCGAGGGGAAATGCATCTCATCCCCTTGGGCGATTTCAGGGTAGGTGACCCCTTGCAAACCTCACCTTGGGTCATTTAAGGACAGGTGACACGTTGCTGTCCTCACCTTGGGTCATCTAAGGGTTGTTGACCCCTTGAAAACCCTCGCTGGTGATGGACTCCTAGTTCTGGGCTAGGAAAAAGCTCTGCAGGCAACTTAAGCCTGTGAGGCTGGAGGGACCAGCCGGAAGGAGAAGTGGCCACACGCCCATGGAAATGCCGCCAAAGTGACACAAGAGGCAGCGCAATCCAGAACAGGAATGGCTTTCAGGAAGCAGCTTGGCAAGGGCTAGATAATGAAGCAATAAAACACGATCAGGCATGAGGAAAGACAACTTATTTCTTGACAGTTTAATTCCTGGACCGGGGGTGGGGGAGGGGGGATTCTCAATTTGGTGATGAAAAATGAAATGTGAGTAATACCCGGTGCCACTTAGCTGTGAGGAACTGCTGCTCACGATTTATAGTTTCACATTAAGGTTATTGCCCTGTTAGGGTTTTCTTATCTATTTAATACATGTTCAGAGCTGGTTGAAGAACAGAATTTCTGTTTTGATTTCCTCCGTAATGGGACTATCCAGAAATAATTAGCCGAGCCCCGAGTCCATTACACAGCCTTCACCTCTGCACACACAGTGGGTTTTACGCCCTTCCAGGCTGTGCCAGACTAGATAAGACCTAATGTACAGCTTTCTGCTGAGCTGCTGAGTGTTGGGGCGGCGAGTCTGGGGCCTCAGGCACCTCAGTGCCTGGAAAACCCCCCCTCCCTATATTGGGGTTTTGTTAATAATTAGCTGTTGTACACGTGATGAGGCTCATGTTGCCTATCTCTGCGGCTCTCACCCCGACGTCTCGCCCCGCAGAACGTCGGCGGGGGCACGGCGGTGGCCCAGGTACGCGCCACCGACCGGGACATCGGCCTCAACAGTGTCCTGTCCTACTACATCACCGGTGGGAACGAGGACCTGACGTTCCGCATGGACCGTGTCACCGGCGAGATCGCCACCCGCCCCTCCCCGCCCGACCGCGAGCGGCAGAGCTTCTACAGCCTCGAGGTCACCGTGGAGGACGAGGGCAACCCCTCCCTGTCGGTGAGCCACTGGAATGGGCCTTCACGGGGGGGGAAATGGGGCGGGCAGCACTGTGGGAGCAAGCTCAGTACTGAAACACCGGGCATGGAAGTGTGGAAAAGGCACAGGTTATGATGTTTTGGGGTACGACTCGGGGTCCGAATCTCCTGCGCACAGATTTGGCTCAGAGCATCCTTTGGCGCCTGGTCCTAGAGGACCCTCTCGTGCAGTGGTTCAGTGGGCTCTGTCTCCCATCTCTAAACGCCAAAAATGTCATGAGCGCCCCAATGGGAAAGCGTTGGTGGTGGCTGCAGGAGTTGTCCTGCTGACAGGCTGAGTCTGGAAGGTCTCCGGATGTTGTCCACCCATCTCAGCACCAGGAGTGGCTGGAGCAGCAGCTGAACCACAGTTCCATTCGCTGTGGGCTGACATGTGCCTGTTGTGGTCCTTGTGAGTGAGAAGAGCTCTGGTAATTTTGACTAGGGCCTGGAGTGATAAGACAAGGGGCATTGGCTTCAAGCGGGCAAGCGGGCAGGATTAGATGACGTATCAGTAAGAAATTCTTCCCCGTGAGGGTGGAAAGGCCGTGGCACAGGTTGCCCAGAGAAACTGTGGCAGCCTTATCCCTGGAAGTGTCCAAGGCCAGGTTGGATGAGGCTTGGAGCAACCTAGGCTAGTGGGAGGTGTCCCTGCCAATGGCAGGGGGTGGAACTGGGTGAGCTTTAAGGTCCATTTCAGTCCAAAACATTTTGGAATTCTGTGATTAATTACTGCTATAACGGTTGCAGTTCACACCGTGTGAGATTTGAGGAGCTCGTTAGTCATGTTGCTGCCGTAAGGAGTGTCCTGCCCACGGTGAGCAGGGTCTGAGCTCATGTTTGGGGGCTGATACAAGACCCCATCCCTCATCCTGTGGTCTGGGGAGGTGACTCTCTTGCTCTGTTCATTATTTGTGCCTCTAAGGAGGATTCTGGCGTGGGAGAGTCAAAAGAGCAAATACCGTCAGGGGTATTTTCCAGCCCTCCTAAGCCCAAGTCTCTGCAGGGAGGTGAGTGAGCACCTATGTGCACAAAGAAGCCCAAGTGGTGAGATAGGCTGACACCCTGCATGACACTGCGATCCTTCCTGCACCACCACCACCTCCCCCTACTCCCCCTCTCCACCTGCTATCTCTCACCATCTCTCTGCTCTCCCAACAGAACTCTGCCTGCAATACGTTTTCAGGAAACGGGTCGCGGCCAGCAGTGCAAACTGTGGCTGTGATTCTCACTTCAGGCTTTGCACTCTCGGCTCCTCTCCCCTGCGTAGTTCACACTACTGCTTCTGCATCACCACCTTTTCCATATGCTGTGTTGCCACTGAGGGTTAAATCTAGGTTAAGTCTCTTCCGCCGAGGTGAGAGAAGCCAGTTTCCTGTCCCTGCAGCACCCGATACCGCCAGCTCCTCCCTGTCCCCATCACCCCAGCACTGTGGGAATGTTACCGATGGTGCTGTGCTGAGGAATGCCCCGTGCCGAGCTGTAAAATCCCATTGCCATGGCAATGCCCTCTTCCCTTCCCAGTGCCAGAGAGGACAAGTGGCACAGCTTGTCGTTTCCCGCTGCAGAAGCGGGGTCCCAGCGCGTCCTCGGGGGTTCTGCTGTGTGACCACCACGTCACTGGCACAAGTTGCGCCGCCACTGACAATCCAAATCCCACCACGCTGAAGTGGAACAAAGCACCCAGTGACCCGATTCCTGAGTGGGGAGAAGAGTTCTGGCCCGTTTCGGGGCTTGAGGACACTCAGGTCTTGTGAAAGGCGGTCCGGCGTGTCGCTTGGTGCCTGCTGGCCTCACGCCTGGGTGGTGAAATGATGTCTGTCAGGGATTTGTTGGCTGCCAGAAACTGTGGTTTCACAAGTAGATCCAGGCTGATGCAACAGTGCACAGAGGGGGATAATTGTTTGTAATTTGTCCATGTGCTTCGAGATTTGGCCTTCTCAGTGTGGGAGAGGCAGAGGGGGGACGGAGCTGGGAGAGGACTTGGAGGTCCCACGGTGATCTGGGATACCCAGGACAGCAAGGGAGCGTAGAAGACTGGCCAAGAGGATGCTCTTGGGAGCTGGAAATGCAGGGACGAAAGGATAAAATGCCGGTGGTTGAAGGAAAAATGTTTACCCCGAAAAGCATTGCAGGGAAGGAAACCTTCCCAAGCTGGTGAGCTGCAAGTGGAAGGTCTTGATGTCTGTGGTAATTGCAGGAACCCGCCTGCAACCATCATTTCTTCTCTCCCCTGGAAGGCTTTTAGTTTTCCATCTGGCAAGTTTTCCAGGTAGGAAACGGCCCCTGATGCCACTCAGTGCCCCAACATGCCACACCAGTGCTTCTGGCCGAGCTTGGCTGCTCAGCTCATCTTTGCCTGCAGCGCAGCGCATCCCGAAAAATGGGATTCCTGCTGCACAGAGCAAAACCCATTTCCCACAAAGCTGTATCCTGTCAGCGAACAATGCATTCATTAGCAACCTGAGGGACTTGGAGAGGGTTTCAAAACGGTTAGGGCCCAGGGGCAGCCAAAATCCCGGAGTACCTTTCAAGCTGCAGCTGCTGTGACAGGGAGAGGGAAGCGCCGGAGGCACTGGGAAAGCTCCCCCAGCAGAGGCGGGAAGGGGCTGAGCCGTGGGTGGCAATAAAGCCCCGGTCCCGTGCTCAGGAAGTTACATCCGTGGTATGCGGGAGGGGGGGAGCGCTGCCTTCTCCTTCATCCCTGAGCCATCTTGCAGTTGCTCTTGCTGAAGCCAAAGCCCAAGTAATCAAATCCTGCAGAAGCCCAGGACGTCCCCAGGCCCATTCCAGAGGCAAACGCTGTTTCCTCCAGCCACGTAGTGTGGGAACTGGGGAGCTGCTGGGGGTGCTCTGCCCTGGCACACTGCCTGGTACAGCTACTGTTCAGGGCTGACACTGTTTTGATATGACTGATGTTTTTGTTTGTCTCGTGGGGATTTTTTCACCCACTTTACAACAAAAACAGAAGCAAGAGAGGGGAAAAAAACAAAACAAAACAAAACAAAACAAAACAAAACGCACTCTTGGAGAAACAGTGTTTCACTCTGGAGCCTGACCCACAACCCCTTTTGGATAAGCAGTGCTGGGGTGCTTGGTTCAGATGAAGAGAAGGCACCTGTGCAACCCCCAGGGCATCACAGTGTCCTCTCACAGTGGCCCCAGGGCTGGCTGCTCTGGCCATGACGGCCCCAGGAGGCTCAGGGAAATCCATCTGTGGCATTTCCCAGTGCCTGTTGCACTCCTGTGCCTCCACCTCTCCACCCAGGCTCTCAGCCAGGTCACGGGAACATCCTCCAGATGAACTTTCTAATTGATAGGCATTAAAAAAAAAAAAAAACAAAAACCAAAAAACCAACAAACAAACGAATGAAAACCATAAACATCCTTTTTTTCCTTTTAATCAGGATAATGAAACACACAGAAAGATAAATTCCCCTGATCCCAAGCCAAGGATAAAACTGCAGCAGGAATAAGGCTCCTCCTGGCATGTGTCCAGCTGAAAAGGCAGCGGCATCCTAAGTCCATGGCCATCTCAAAAGGCTGGTAGGGAAGGAGGGCTCCAGTGGCAGCAGGGAGCCTCTCCCCTTCCTGTTTTGCAGGGAAAAAGGTAGTACAAGGTTGGCTGGTGACCCTGTTTGGTTTCACGCTGGAATAAGTACTTTACCATCCACTCCCAGAGAGGATGTTCAGTCAAGGATGCAGAAACGTGTTGATGTTGCAGAGCTTAAACCCCTGGCAATAAGTTAAATCCTCAGGGAATTTTCCAGGTATACGGGACATCCTTCCATCCCCACATCCTCAATTTTCAGCTAGTACGTAAAATGTGAGCAGTACGAAGCCGTGCTCTTCTCCACGGAAACAGGTAGTTAAAAATCAAACTCCGAGCAAGAAGGGTTCACTTCCACTCCCAGGGCAGAGGCAGGATGGGAGACAAGGGCAGGGATCCTGCACACAGCTTCAGATCTTAAGGGTTTGCTGCCCCTGGCCCTGCCACCCTCCCGGGGGTCTCTGCTGATCGAGCGTGGCGTGGTCTGCAGGATGTGGTTTCCTCTGGGAAAGCCTTTAGGCTTTCACGGAATTTGGCGAGTCGGGAACAGGATCTGGAAATGGCAGACCAGGGATGTTAGCCCAGCTTGCAGCTGAAGGGAGCGGCCAAACTCTGCTTTGGCGTGGAAAACAGAGGGTTTGGGCGCTTCCCACCTTCTAAGCCGTAGGACTCGATGTCCCACGTAACGTGAAGTCCGCAGCTGGTATTTAGGCACCCCCTTTTCCCCTCCCCGCTCCCCCCTTTCCTTCCCACCTCTCCCGCGGTGGTCACTCACCCAGCGTGGGGAAGAAGCATTCCCCGGGGCCGGGGGGTGACAGGGGCGTGCTGGGCTCCGAGAGCAGGTGCCGGCCGGACTCGGAGGGCAGCCGGCTGGCCACGTAGGAGAGCTGGGGCCGGGGCCGCGGCTCCGCGCTCGCCGACGGCACCGCCTCGAACACGGGGTTCTCAATGCCCTGGGCGCTGCTGTGGGAGAGGACAGGCGGTGTTTGAGTGTTTGTTTCAGGAGCCTTTTGTTTGTCCCCCCGGGGTTTTGGAACAGCCAAGCAAGGCAGGGAGCAGGTTCGGGTGGTGGCACCTCAGCGGAGGGCAAACGGGGAGCCCGGTGCAGGGGGGTAAGCTTTGCCGGAGCGGTTTCTTGGCTCTCCTGGGGTATGGGGAGATGCACGCCCTAGGCACAGGCAAAAAGAAAGGAGGCACTTCCCACTTGGAGAGAGGGAAGAGAAACAGAGGCTTCCCAGAATGGGACAGGACTCAGAGCGTGAGTGCCACCAGCATCCCTTTCTCTCTGCCAGGCTGAGGATACCTGCTGGCTTCAAGGGAAAGGAGGGGAGAGGACCCTTGTGGGGTCTGGGATGCAGGCAGAGGGTGTGTGAGGAGGTGGGGAGTGGGTTTCCTTACCTGTCCATCCTGACGAGCTCATGGGCACCTGCCAAAGACAAGGCGTTTGGGGTGAGTGCTGGCAGCGTAAGACCCAGTGTCGGACCCAGACCCACTGCTGGTGCTGAGTTCTGGTGTCTCATCCACCTCCAATTCCTCTCCTTCTGTGTTCTTCTGTCCCCCACCCCTTTCTTTAGCTGTCTACTTTGCTCCTAACCCTCCTTCTCCGCATCCCTCCCACCTTGTTTACTCCCCAGCCTAGCTTCCTCCCAGACTGAAACCGCAGGCACCAGAGAAAGGGAAGAGACACTTCTGCAGGCATGGGGTGAAGTGAGGTGAAGCTGGGGTGCCTGGGCTGCAGCCTGGCCCTGCTCATGCCCAGGTGCACCCACCACCCACCTGTGACACCCTCCTGGGGCTCTGCAAAGCACCACCTGGCATTTGGCTGCCCCTGTGTTTGGCTGGACAGCACCCTGTTACGTATTTCCTCATCCCCTGTGCTGCAGGAGATCCCACAGCCCCTGTTTCTGGGCTGTGCTGGATGCCTGCACAAAGATCATCCCGAGCCGAGCTGCTCAAGTTTTGGCCCAAACTGTGCCAAAGAACAGTGCTGTGTGGGAATAACCTGGCCCATCATACGTGAGAAGCAAATCCCCCCGGATTTTGCCTTCCCTTCCGGGGTGAAAAAGCATCCAGGTGGTGCTTTGCAGCAGGGAGGTGGGAGCTGCGCCCCAGCCACTGCTAAATGGGTGCATGAAGGGGATGGATGTCGAAAGCCCAGTTCCCAATCTCGTGGCTGGCATCATGCCCACGCCTGCTGCAAAAACCACTTCTCCAGAGGGCTTGCTCGGAGCCACAGGGCCGCCCACCGAGCTGGGTGAGGGAAACCACAGGGCCCCGCTTGCCCAAGGGCTGATGAAATGCCTCTGCCAGTTTAGGTGGTGCCCCTTTCCGCTTAATTACCGAAATCTCTGGGAGCCAAGCACGGGCAGGAGCTGGCAGCCGGCTACGCCTCAGCACTGCCTGGTATTCCAGGGCTGGGGCAGCAGAGGGGAGAACTGGCTTGCTGCAGTCCTATTGCCAGGGGTCTTTTTGAAGAGGAGGGGGAGAAAAAGCGCAAAGAATGCTTTTTCAGTCGCTTGGAAGGCAAAGCTTCTACTCCAGATGCGTGGTGGAGGCAGAAATGAGTAAATGAGACAGCTCCTACAGTGGAGGAAAGGGCTCTGCAGGGAGCATATTTGCAGTCTCAGTGCCCCCAGCACGCTCCTGGGGTCCCCTCCTATCCCACACGCCTCACCAGCAACCTTCAGGCATGCCTGGCCCTTCCCAGGACAGCTCTGCAGGACACACCTGGCATGGACCTGTTATTGGGGCCACCTTACGCTGTGCCAGTGGGACTCGGGGCAGCCAAACCAGCTGATCCCAGTGGGGCACATCCCGTCCCGTCCTTGCCACCCTGGGGGATGAGGGGGGCGTCCCTGGTACTTACGTCTGTTGGTGGCGGCTTGTCTCTGTTTGTAAATGAGGAGCAGGATGAGGGGCAGGCAGAGGATGCCCACGATGCAGGCGCCCGTGGCCAGCGCGGCGGCCGTGATATCTGCAACAGAGGAGGGCGGACGTTGGGGAGGGCTCACCTTCCACTTCCTCGGCTTCCTCAAGCCAGAATCACAGGTTTGTTAAGGTTGGAAGAGACCTTTAGGATGCCCAAGTCCAGCGTGGGGCCATCCCACCGCTGCCCCACACCTGATGCAGTGCAGCTCCCACACACGCGGGATTCGCGCTGGGATGCGTTGCCAGCTGTGCAGATAAACCCTGAGGCATCGTTTTAGGACCTTCACCAAAGTCTTTCACTGCTGGAGGACACCCCAAGGCCTTTCTTTGGTCTTCTAGATAAGAGGAGAGGGGCCCTGATAAAGGCCCCCTGCAATTTCAGAGCGCTGGCTCCAACTCACAGGCAGCCTCACAACGCTCAGGCATCAAAGGGCTCGTTAACCCGGTCTCATTAACAAATGTGCCCCCGGAGAATGCGACCCATGGAGGCTCACAGAAAGGCTGGCAACCTGTGGGCACATCTGTGGCCATCAAGGTCCTGGTGGGGTTGAGGGCTGCCTAAATCACAGGCAGGTTCAGCTCAAGCCCTCCTCTCCTCTGCATCCATCTGAGGAAGCCGTTTCCTGCTCCTTGTGTCTGCGTTGTAGTGGGGTGCATTTTTCCCCCCTGTTTTTTGGGTTTTTTTGCTTGGCGGGACAGGGTGTCCCAACACTTGAGACTTGGAGTTTGGAACAGGAAGCACTACTTGTGAGAAGCAGGGGGGCTGTTTCCCTTGTCTGGGCTGGCTCTAACCGTGCCTTAGAGCAATTTTAGCCAAATCTGCCCGTTTAGCAGCCAGCAAATGGGAGCAGACAGAGCGGCCCACCCAGAAACCACCTGCACAGTGAAGTGTGGGCATTTCCATGTCTAGACACAGCACTGGGAGAGCCTCGCGTTGTCTGAGCACTGAAGCAAGATTTGGGTTTCCCCTGCTCGAGGCGGAGGTGGGCACAGGCTTGAGGCGTTGCAAGAGGTTCCTGCAACTCTTTACCTTCCTGTCCCTTCCCATCTTCTTGTGGCAGCGGCTGCCAAAGCCCTGATTGTGTTGTGGGGTGGGAGGGAGGGGGCTTGGGTGCTTTAGAGCCACAGGGTGAATGACCTGTGGGGGCTTTCAGGGCAGTCACGTCCTGGTGATGGGCTGAAGAAGGCTCTCCAGAGCCTGTCAGATGCACCCTGTGGGGACAGCATCAAAACCCACCCTCCCAACACCCAGCTGTGAGGTTGCATCTGGACACTGGTGTTTGCAGCAGCCAGTGATCCCTAGGGAAAAGCACAGGCCGGGGTGGCGAGCAGCACGTTGGAAAGAGGGGTGGTTTTTTTCCCTGTACCTTTGCTGGTGGCTGTATGAAATGTGCAGTTTTGAAGCCCTCCTGTGCCTGCAGAAGAGAACAGAAAAGCATGTTACACCTCAGGGGATTCGCTCAGGCTTCACAGAACTCCCAGCGTTTTTGCCCCTGATATTAAGAATATCATCCCAGAGCATCCTCAAAGCAGGGGTTTAATCCTGGGAAGCCTACACAGAGATCCCTGCTACAAGACTCCTTTTCCTTGTGGCAGTGGGGCCCCATCCCTGACCATGCAGCCTCTTTTTTCTTGGTCTGAAAGGAAAGCTATCTGTCCTAGTGCTGCAAATCAAGGGCAGGAGATGCCTTCCCCTCCCTCATGCCTCTCCCACTGGGCTGCTGTCCCAAGGTTATCTGCAAGCCCTCATTTGGGCTTGCACCACCAGCCAGCTCCTTTTAAGCTGAGGTTTATTTTCCTCTCTTCCAGAAAGAGGTTGAAGAAGATCAGTGAAACTATGTGCCATGGATTTTATTGCATTCCAGCCTCTGGAGCTATTTTTTTTTTCTTTCATTTTGTTTTAATGTTCTATTGCTCTCTGGCCCTAATTCTGCTTCTAATTCTGCTGCTCTTCGACTCTTGCAACATAGCTTGGGCTTCCAGCATTCTCGCTCCTTGCCTCCCCCGCCCTGATGCTGCACCCTGGTGTCCTCCCGAGCCCTGATACACCCAGCAGGGCTGGCAGGGGGCCCCCCTTGCCCCCTCACCTTGCTGGATCCGCAGCTCCACGGAGCCGTGAGCGACCTGCGTGGTGTGGGGCTTGCCGTGCTCCCGCCTCAGCTCCACGGCGTAGCAGCAGTAATTCCCAC
This sequence comes from Pseudotriccus pelzelni, assembly GCA_035584735.1. Classification (NCBI taxonomy): domain Eukaryota; kingdom Metazoa; phylum Chordata; class Aves; order Passeriformes; family Tyrannidae; genus Pseudotriccus; species Pseudotriccus pelzelni. Next base: position 1,926,669 of record JAWMRA010000162.1, on the reverse strand, counting down.
TGTCCTGCAGCGTCAGGTTCATCACCACGATGTGGAAGGCGCCGTGGTGGTCGGGGACAAACTCCACCCCGTGGTGCCGCCCAGGGGGGGGTTTTTGGGTGCCGTTGCCCCCAGGCTCGTGGTGCCTGCCCAGGTCGTGGTGCAGCTCCTTCTCGGTGACGTTGCGGATGTGCCTCTTGTCGGAGCAGCTCTGGTCGCCGCTGCTGCTGAAGTACCAGGTCTTGTAGAGCAGGTCGTGGCGGTCGGCGAGGGGGCCGCTGATTCGGCAGGTCAGGGTGACGTTCTGGCCCTCGGGGCAGACGCAGAGCGAGTACGGGGTGGTGATCAGGAAAGCTGCTGGCCCTCCTGGGGGGAGAAGGCACAGCAAGGAGTCAGACCCCGGCCTTACCCCGAGCTCATAGCAAAGTGGGGATCCCTCCCCAAACAAGCACTGCAGCCCCACCACCGCTGCTGGCAGAGGGTGGGCAGGCCCTGACACAGGTTGCCCAGAGAAGCTGTGGCTGCCCCTGGATCCCTGGAAGTGTCCAAGGCGAGGTTGGACGGGGCTTGGAGCAACCTGGACTAGTGGAAGGTGCCCCTGCCCATGGCAGGGGGTTGGAGCGAGGTGGTCTTCAAGGTCCCTTCCAACCCAAATCATTCCAGGATTATGTAGCAACATCTCAGCAGGGCTGCAAGCACGACTTCACTGTGGAAATAAACTCTGGAGGAGAAACAGGCTTTAAATACAGTTAAGCAGCAGCAGGGAGGCAGAAGCTTGTCTAGGGACAGCTGAGCTGGCAGAGGTGTGGGGCAGGGAGGCAAAGCATGTGGAGGATGAGAGGAAAAGCGAGGCAGAAGGGTTATGGCTCATGAAGGAGGAAACACAAGTGCCGCTGGGCCAGCTGCAAAAAAAATAAAAGGAGAAAAAGTAAACAGAAAAGAGCTAGGAGGGGCTGCCCCCTGAGATCAGGCGGGGAGCAGGTCCCACCCTCCTTGTTTTTCAGCCCCTGGGGAGGAGAAGGGGGAACTGGCTGGTGCTGACAGTGAGAAGCTGCTTGAAAATGAAAACAGTTTTCAGAGAGAAATTCTGGAATGTGGGCGGGAGGCCTGGCAGAGGTGCAGGGGCGAGGGGCACACCGCGGCATTGCTGGTCTTTTCCCAGGACGTGAGTGGAGCGTACTGGTGGGGAAGGGATGCTGTGCTTGAGGGGAGAGAAAAGAGACAGGAGAGGTTTTGGTGCTCTGGCCCCGCCACCACTTTGCAACAGAAGTGCAGGCGTCACTTTGAAAGCCGGAGAAAAAGCAGATTCTGGGCTTATTTACTTTAAATTACTGTGGAAAGGAGGTTCCTGGGGCTGCTTTGCAGCAGAGAAGATGGTATGAGGACAAGATGTTTTTTCGTTTTGGTAACATCCTGTTGTGCCATTAGCTCCGCCACCGTTTGGCTTTGAGGTTTTTCGCTTGCTATATCGAGCGGGTGTCGATCTCAGGCAGGGTGTGCTGGGCCTGCCCACAGGCATCCAGCTGGGCCAGGGGCTCCCCATCACCAGGCAACCCTGAGAGCATCCTCCTCTTTCTCTGGGTTAGGGTCACTGTGTCACTGCCTGAGAGAGTGAAACCGAAAAGGTGCCTCGTGGTTATTTCTGGTTATTCGGTGATGGTGCAAGAACAGCCGTGAAAGCCCCGAGTTCCAGCCCGAGGGTGCTCTGCACGGACAAGGGAGGGTTTGGGAAGGAGATCTGCCCCACTGCACCCCCTTGGTCTGCAGCACAGGGTGCCAAGGAGCCCCAGGGAGCCAGGGATGGCGTGACCTTTGCCAGACCTCTCCGGCTAATTGCTTCCTGCTCCCCCCGGCACATCCCTGGAGCCGCTCTGGGGCAGAGGTTTGCGCGGCCCCAGCTCAACGCTGCCTCGTTCAGTCGTATTTTCAAGCCCTGACTTCTCCTCACCCTCAGGTGCTGCTGGGGCCAGGATGCACGGCCGGGCTGGGCGGGTTTTGGCAGGCAGCAGAGCAGGTCTCCCACCTCCTTGCCGGCCCGCTGAGCACAAAAGGCACCTCAGATGTGTTTCACGATACCTGCGGCAACGGGAAGTGCCCCATTCACATCGGGGGTCTCCCGGGAGCCAAAGGAAGGGAAGCCAGGGCTCTATTGAAGGAAGCCACACTTCCAACACCTTCCAAAAGTATCTGCAGGAGTCTTTTGTTTCCCACATGCAGCCCTCGCGTAAAGCTGTCCCGCTCATCCCCGCGCAGTCTGCAAAGCTCTGCCTTGCTAAATCGTCCAGCTTCCCCCTCCGGAGCTTGATGGGAACCGTCTGGATGGAAAGTCAGCACAGCCCACGCTTTCAGCAGTGGGGAGGGGCAGAGGTTACCATGTGTGCTCAGCCTTCAACATCGCCAACCTCCCTTCATTCTCCCAAGCAGGGGAAGGCTCTCAAAAGCCGCAGAGTGGAGGAGAAAGCAGCTGACAAGGCACAGTGAAGCCCATAGCAGTGCCAGGGAAGTTGGTGTTCCCTCCCCAAGATGTAATGAGGCTTTAAAGCCGTGCTGGGCACCAGATGGTGCCCAGAGGAAACATCTTCTGGTGTTGTGCCTATACTAAAGCCCATGGATCTTAATCTCTTGGGCTTCTACCATGCCCAGAGCCCAAGTTTGGCTCCATCCACACCCCGACTGAACCATTCCTTTTGAAGTCAGAGCTGCTGGCAAATGCCAGAATAAAGCCAGGTGCCAGTCTCGGCACATCTCCAGCTGAGAGAGACTGGATCCGCTGCTAGAGCTGTTGTCTTGTCACCATCTGGTAAAGACAGAGGAGGTCTCAAGTGGGTGCCAGAAGTGACCCTCTTCCTCCTTGGCACCTCAGTATCTTTATCTCCCAAGCAGTGGCGTTGCATTGGTGCCATGCAGAGCCCAGTGCAGGGCTGGTACCTGCCTGGTGGTGCCATCACTGCCTCGCTTGAAACCTGGGAGCTCTCCTTTCAGACAGAAGGAAGTGCAGAAAAGTGCAGGACCCCGTGTTGCTTTGCCGACCAACATCTTAAAGAAATCAGCATTCCACACCAAATTCTGGGTCAGCGACCAAAAGCCACTCCTGGCTACTTCTCCTAAGTTTGGTCCCCTGCCCTGGCAAGCAGGTGTTTGATCTGCTCTTCATGTGCCTGACAGAAGTGATTTCCACTTCAGGCTGCCTCTTTCCACTGCAAGAAGATCTGTACGGAGCAGGGGATGGAGTCTTTGGAGGGGCTCACCTGCTGCAGAGGACGGGCTGCTGAAGCACTGGAGCAAGGAACACGGCTTTATTCCCTCTTCTGGGAGCTTTTGTAACAGCCTCACATCAAAGTTTCCCAAACCCCATCATCACCATGCTGTCATTGTGCGTCAGAGTTATCAGCCAGGTGAGATGTGCAGAGGTATCCACACCTCCACACAAGTACTTACAGCAAGGAAGAAAAAGGACAGGAAGAATTTGCTGAAGATGCCCAAGATGGCCTTGTTAACAGCCCTCTTTAAATGGCTTTCCAGAGCCACCCATCATCCAGGCAGTGGTGGGAGCAGCAGCTCCAGGGTCCTGCCTTGCTCCTCTGCCAGCACGGCCCTGACTGAGGGACAGCGCTTGGGATGCGATTTTGGAAAGCCCAGCTTAGCTGCCGTTCTTTAGGTGGAGAGGAGCCACTTCCCCATCCACCTTGCTGCCAGCATCTCCAAACTGGATCTTTTCATGGGCTCTACTTCTCCACCAAGCCCCGCTAAAATTAGCTGAGGGTTCGGAAGGTTTTGGCTGCACAAAGCTCAATTCCTCTGGCACGAGCCAGGCTCACGCTGATCATCATCATCCAAGCTTGTTGCATTGCAGAAGGCCTGAGGTTCAGTCCCAGCACCCCAGATGCATAAATGAAATTTTTTCAAGTCCCTGTGGAGATGCTGGGAATCACTCCCTGATGTCGAGACTTGGATGAGAAGCAAAGCGTTGTTCAATCCACACCAGCCTTGTCGTCCCAGAGGAGAGGAGAAGGGGCCTCCCAGCCCCGTTGCAATAGGGCATCTTTAGGCATCTCTTCTTCCTGCGCAGAAAATCCTGAAGACAATCTCTTTTCCGTCCCGGGAAAGACAGTGAAGCCAAGGCCGATAAGATGCTCGTCCTCCGCGTGCGCAGAGCAGGGAGGGATCACGGTCCTTCCCAGCTTCCTTCTGTGACCCTTCGTCCACAGACGATCTGTGGTTTTAATTGCCACTGTGTCACACTCCTGGCCCCGGAGCCCCGAACGGAAACGCTGCCTGCCAGGGCTGGTGCGGAGTCAGGCATGGAGCAGCCCCTTCCCTCCCAAATCATCCATCGATACGCAGCCAGCGATCTTCCAGCCCTGGGAAGCACTCGCTCAGGGGAAGGGAAACTCGGCAGCCGCACCGTGGTCCTGGCCACGGCTGGGTGCCCACCCGGAGAAGCTGCTCGGCACGTCCGAGCAATTACGGCGGAGCGGAGCATCCTCAGAGAGAGGGCATCCCGGCCCTGCTCGCACAAATCCCCCTCTCCGCTCCCCCAGGGCTGACGGAAGGGTCTTCTCACCGTGGCCCAGCCGGGGACCCCCACAGTGCCAGGGAAAAGTGACGTGGGGGAACAGAGTGGCTTTTCCAGCCCGGGGTCCCCAGCGGGGGCTGGCGGGGACAGGGGGTGGCTGCTTTCCATCCACGCATGTTAGATCAAAGCAGAGGAAGAGAGCAAAAAGCACTCTCAGAGTTTTAGAGCGGCAGCTCCCCTGTGGCCCCTTTACCCCGACACAACCCCCGCATGGTGTGAAACGGTGGGTGGAGCCCCCCCCCCCCCCCCGCACCCCGAAATCACAGGGGAAGAAAGCAAATAACCCCCTAAACGCCCCAAATTCCTCGTGCCGAGGCACAGCCCCGGGCCGGCGGACACGGTTCCCCAGCGAGGAGAGTTTCTCCGGGCCGGGAGGAGAGAGGCAAGCGAGCCGGAGCTTACCGTGGGAAGCGAGCAGGCAGAAGGCAGCCAGCAGCAGCCTGGCTCGGGGGGACGTCACCCCCATGGCGGCGGGGTGGCCGGGCAGAGGTGGCTTCTGCGGAGCCACCGCACGCTCTGAGCAGCCCCCGCCGCGCCGGCCGGGCTTGGCACACACAGGAAATTTCATTGCGATGCTGCGCGGGGATGGAGAGAACGGCGAGCACCCCCAGGAGGTGAGAGGCTGCAGGGAGCGGCGGGGAGGGAGGACGAGGGGGTGCGCCCCGCGGGTCGGTGTCGCTGAGGTCCCCACCTCTATGGGCAGAGAGGGTTTTTTGCTGGGTTTGCTGGGTTTTTCCCCTTACAGCATCGCTTAGAGCCAGCCGGTCCCACTTCGCACGTTTTTGGGGTGCTAAGGAGGATGCTCGCCACGCCAGGGGACTTGTGGCTGTTGGTCTCACGCCTTTTTCAGGAGGAACTGATCCCTTGGGGCTGGCTTGTAATTACTTTACTTGCAATTATTGCTTTTCCCCGTGTTTGAGAGGATTAAGCAGGCAGAAATCCTCCTGGGATGGGCAGGAGGCAGGTACAGGGAAGGGTAACTCAGAGCAATGCCGGCTTAGAGAAGGCAAAGAGCTTTCCCAAAAAAAAAAGAGCAGCAAAGCATCCCCCTCCCACAGCCCTTTCATACGGTGAGGGACTTTTACTCTGCCCTCAAATGGCAAAGCAGCCTCATGATCTGACACATAACTCCTCCTGGAGCTTCTCTTCAAATTCCAAAGGCATCAACAAAATCTCTGGCTGCAACTGAAAGCCGCCTCATTTCCAAACAGTATTCCCTGGAAAGTGGAGCCTGAAGACACGTGGAGGTTTGCAAACTTTGCTTTTAGCCCGCTCTGAATCTGGAATGTGCAAGGAAATAGAAAAGTAGCTAATTACCATGTGGCTTTGTGGGTTTTACAACAAACATGACTACGATGCTCTTGCCAAAAATGTAATACCAGCTCTTGGCTGGCTGGAAGAAATCTCTTGGCTGGCTGGAAGGTGTAGGTATGAAGTCCAGAGACCGCAAGAGAATGGTTTATTGTCCCAGGACACCACCTCTGTGCATGCCTTTGTCACCTCCCCATCCCCGGGTGAGTGACACCCCAGAAGCCAGCCTTCAGTCAGGACATCCAGGTGCCTGTGCAGAGCCCCGTACAGCTGGAGGAGGGTGGGGTCCACCTGAAGTTGTGGTCAGCAGGTATGTGGTGGGACCATGGGAGGTCTGTCTAGTTGTCTGAGATGCTTGGTTTTGTTCCTCCCCTGAGCTGTGGCAGCGTTGTGTCCAGGTATGTTCCATCCACGTTGTCAACTCGTTAATAACAGCCAAGGCAAAGACTCACATGTCTCCTCCAAAGGCAGGGGTTTGGCCTCTGGTTTTCCCTTTGCCATGAGCAATGTTATTGCCTGTTACTGCCAGCAGTGGTAAACTGTGTGAAAAGGGGAAGGATCCTCCAGGGACGTGCTTTGCTTGGGAACAAGGGTGTGATTTACTCCCAGGACGTTTATCTCTGTGCCAAACCATTACCTGGAAGCGCGTCTGCAGCCACGGCTCATTTCATTTTGAGCCCTGCGCTCTGTTTGTGTCTCTTGGCAGGGTTGAGCCCACGTTGGTCACTGGCCTTGACAGATCCAGCCTTTCTCAGCCAGCTCCAGAGATTGCACGGCAAATCCCTCCACAGTGCTTTAACGCCATGTTCCCTGTCCCGCAGGCCACCACCACCGTGTACGTCACCGTCCTGGACGAGAACGACAACGCTCCCGCCTTCCGGCAGCAGCTGTATGAGGTGACCCTCGACGAAGGTCCCTCCACACTCAACGCCACCCTGGTCACCGTGCAGGCCCTGGATCAGGATGAGGGACCCAATGGCACGGTGGCGTACGCCATCACCGAGGGCAACATCTTGGGTACCTTCCACATCGACAACGCCACGGTCAGTCAGGGTGCCGGTCCCGTTCCAGGCGTGTCCCCGTCCCGCTGCCTTCACTCCCAGCTGCTCTCCCCTCTCCTTGCAGGGGGAGATCCGCACGGTGAAGGAGCTGGACTACGAGATCAGCCACGGGCGCTACACCCTGATCGTCACCGCCACCGACCAGTGTCCCATCGTTTCGCGCCGGCTCACGTCGACCGCCACGGTAAGGAGCTGCCGGCAGGGCTGCGGCACCGTGGCCTCTCTGAGGGGTCGAGGAGTTCCCTCTGGTGTGAGCGGTTTCACATCTCTTTCCCAGTGGCCACCAGTCGCTTTTCCCGGCTGTGGCCAGTTTGCCCAGTTGCTGTTGCCCTGCTCCCCCGTGGGTGTCTCAAAGCAGGGACGTGGACAAGGGATGCTTGTGGGTTAATTTGCCCGATTATTTGGCCTTGCAAAGACACGGAGAAATCCCTGGAACTCCTTTTAAGTTGCGTTATGTTTTCTTTAGATGTCTTCTTGGTCTTTCCTCATGAAGGGACAGCAGGTAGTAAAGCATTGCTATAGCATTAATTTCTGCTTCATCTTTATCTTCTCAGGTTACTTATCTGCTTTTAGAACTCCCTTCCCACTCCTTGTAAGGGGGTATTTAAATCCTCTAGATTGTTTTGGGGTTGTTTTTGTTACTTTGCTCTGTAACTCTTTCTTTGCTTCCTGGACCACGGTGACCTGAACTTAGTGCACTGCTGAAAGAGCGGGGAGGGCAGACAAGCCGCTCCAAAGTAAATATTTTGCAGGAATTGCATACGCTGATTATTTGTGGCTGAACCCAAAATTTGACAGGTTGTACAGCAGATGGTGTTTGTGCCCAGATTGATTTGGGGGTCTGGAGGTGGCAGGGATGGGATAGGCCTTCTGTCTTCACTCCCTTGGACCGTTATGCCTCACCAAGATATTGAGCCAAGTGTTCTGTAGTCCCGCAAAAGGAGATAAGTTCTTGTGTGCAAAGTTAAAAAACAAAGAGAGAAACTGAAGGGGAGATACCAGTGTGGAGGATTTCCATGGATAAGATTTGTCCCCACAAGCTCCGGTCCATGCTTGGGCAAATGGGAAGCCCTCAGGTTTGGGCCTCTGATACTTCCCTGGCCCAGGAAAGCTGCAGCAGGGACAGACCTGGGTTTTGACTTCGGGCAGGGAAGGCGGCAGCTGCTGGCGTGGTGCAAGTGAAGGCAGAGCTTCCCCTGCGCTTGGCTCAAGCAGAGACAGGGACTTGGAAACCCCCTCAGCAACAAGCACCGCAGGCAGAAGGGATAGGAAACACCCTCCCTGCATGGCCCGGGGAGTTTGTGCCAGCACCATGCAAAAACACCGCTTTTAGGAGGAGGTTTAGGGATTGTTTAAGATCCCGAGTGATGGGAAGTCCATCACCCTGATAAGGCGTGCCAGTGTTTGTTTTCTCCACTGCTAGGAAACTGAGCAGAGACTTGGATGTACTCTCTGTAAAGATTAGATTTAACCAGTAACAATTGCCCATCTGATGGATTTTGCTGTCCTTTTACCCAGGAAGTCAGAAAACTCCCCATTTCCAGTGTCTTTCTCATAACCACCTGTACCACAAGTGGTTTTGTTGGAATAAGGGTGCAACCTGCAAATTTTTTTAAAGTTTGCTCAGCATTAGGGATTAAGCCTTTTTGGAGCAAAAGGAGAGTGCAAGCGTGCAGCTGGCTGCAGAGGTCGGGTCTCTCCAAACTCATGGCTTTGGTCATCAGACCTTTGTCTGAGGGTTTTGTGTATCCAGTTTGGGGTTTGGGATGCGAATGTGGGCTTTTGCCTTGACTCCTCCATCACGGTGTGTGGCCCAGGGGTTTAGCAGTGCCCCCCGCCTGTGTGCAGCTGGAGTTTCACAGTGTGACTGTAGGATGGGCATGATCAGGAATAGCTGAGTTTGAACCTCTGAACTGTGAGCTGGACATTTGGTGAACCCAGAAAAGCCAGAAATACAGGAGGTATTTTGCAGTGCCACCCATCCATGGCTTCCCATGCTCCTGGCCGGCGGGCTGGTCTCCCCTTCCATCCCTCTCCTCTCACAGCCCTCAGCTTCCTTGCCCTGACCGCAGGTGCTGGTGAACCTCAACGACATCAACGATAACTGTCCCACCTTCCCCCGGCCCTACGAGGGTCCCTTCGACGTTACGGAAGGGCAGCCCGGCCCACGGGTCTGGACCTTCCTGGCCCATGACGGCGACTCGGGACCCAGCGGGCAAGTGGAGTACAGCATCATCGCCGGGGACCCGCTGGGTGAGTGGGGATACGGGGACAGGACCTGTCCTGCTGGCTGCCCCGAGGAAGGATCTGGCTCGGGGAGCGCGGGGCGGAAGCTTCAGAGAAGCCGTCGTCCCTCCAAGCAGCTGCTTCTGCGAATTCAGCCTTTCGACACCAGGAAATCCTGTTCTGAGCAACAGGAAGCTTAACCTGTTCGGGGCCGGACAGGGGGTGGCCGGGGGCTTGTGCAAGGCAGGGGGGAAATCTGCTGAACAATGAAGGCAAAAAAAAAAAAAAAAAAAAAAAAATTAAAATCAGAAGGGCTAAGAAATTAAACCGCAGAAAGAGAAACCTCACCCCTGTGGGGTTTGCAGGGCGTTTGGGCACTGAGTTGCTCTGCCGGCACTCTGGGGCAGGTGGCAGAGGAGCAGTGGGCATCCCTAACCATGGGGACATGGGGCTGTCCCTCTGTGAAGGGGGTGGTGTTCTCAGTCCAAGGAATCTGGAAAGCAGAGCCCAGCTGACCCCACTGCAAAGCTTTTCCACAACAACCAGGGCGTGGCCCCTTGCCCTGCGGGGAGCCTGCGCTGCGTGGCCCACCTTGCCGTGGCCATCACAGGGCATGGAGGGACTGTTGGCATCTTCAGAAAGGCACAGAAAAGGAGCACGGGCACACCTTTTTTGGGCATTCACCCCCTTCCCTGCTCCTGCTGGTGCCTGGGGGGTGCAGTAACATAGTCCCCAGCCACCACAGCCCTCCCATATGTGCAGTAAGGGGGCGTGGGTTTGTCCCCCGACCTGCCGTGGTGCCCGTGCCCCAGCTCCCAGACAAGCCATTCCCTTGGGGAGCCAGGCCGTTTGCAGGGGAGGGGCACGACACGAGCCAGGGGCCCGCTGTCTCTGGCAGGGGAATTTGTCATCTCCCCGGTGGAAGGAGAGCTGCGGGTGCGGAAGGATGCAGAGCTGGACCGCGAGAACATCCCCTTCTATAACCTCACCATCGCCGCCCGGGACCGGGGGGTGCCTCCCCTCAGCTCCACGGTGAGTCCCCTGGGGTGGCACCAGGGGCTGTGGGGTGTCGTTCCCTGCTTCCCAGATCCTTCCCTCTTCCCTGTCTTCGTTCTCCTCTCCTCCTCCTTCTCCTTCCCCTTGTCCGTGGGTCCTTCCCCCCACAGGCTGTACTGGGCTGAGTGGGGAAGCCCACCTCCTGCCTGGGGGGTGCAGGGAAAGGATGGGAGGGGATGCAGAAATCAGTGGCAAATGCCTGCCCTGCTTCTCCCCCTGGCAGATCCTGGTGGGTATCCGTGTGCTGGACATCAACGACAACGACCCCGTGCTCCTCAACCTCCCGATGAACATCACCCTGAGCGAGAACGCCCCCGTCTCCAGCTTCGTCACCCGCGTCCTCGCCCGGGACGCGGACCAGGGGCCGAACGCCCTCCTGACCTTCGACATCACCGCAGGCAACACCGAGAACACCTTCTACATCAACAGCACCGTACGCCCCAGGGGGTGGGATGGTGGGGAGCCCGAGCCCCAGAGCCCCACCTTCCCAGGATCCATGTCCTGGCAGGAGGTGCCCTAGGGGAAGCATTCCTCACATGCCTTGGACCTGTTCTCTCCCTTCTTTTTCCGATAGAGTGGTGTTGTCTACGTCAACCGCCCGCTGGACAGGGAGCGGGTGGCAGAGTACAGGCTGACCATCACGGTGAAGGACAACCCCGAGAACATCCGCAATGCCAGGCGGGTAATTATGGACACTGCTGGGACCTCCAGCGGCAGCTGGGGGGGAAAGGGGTTCCTACCATGGCTAAAAGCAGACTGCATTTACCCACAGCGTTTCCAATAGCAACCCCAGGCCCAAAAAGCATCTGGGGGTCACAAGGAGGGGGTTACAGTGCCACCAGCAGCAGAGAACAGGATCAGTAGGATTTAGGGCAAGCCCAGGGTCACTTGTTGACTCCATGCAACTGCAGCAGACGTCATGGAAGGCGGGACAAAGTTGGGCTGGAGAGCTGGACAACCACAAGGATACCAGAGCATCCTTTGGCTCTGCGGAAATGTCTTACACATCACTCTTTGGGGTGCAGGCTGGGAGGGGATGCCCAGCCCGGGGTGAGGGTCCCTGCACACCCTTGAGGGTGGTCCGGGGAGCACAGCACCAAGATTGCACAGCTTTGACTGGAGGTGGGACAGGGGAAAGGTGAGCTCAAGGAAAGGACGTGACGGTCATCACCCTCTCGTCCCAATTTTCCTTTAGGATTTTGACCTGCTGGTCATTTCCATAGCGGACGAGAACGACAACCGCCCCCTCTTCACCCAGAGCTCCTACCAAGCTGAGGTGATGGAGAACTCGCCTCCGGGTAGGTCTCCCTTCACTCCCTTATGTGGCTCCTGGAGACTGCCTTTGGGGCTGGCTGGTGTCTCCTGGCCGTGGTGGAGGAGGCACAGCTCTGAGCAGGGCAAGGCTGCAGGCCAGTGGGACAGGGATGCTGAGTTCCTGACACTCCTGTCGACTGCCCAGGGAGGTCAGCCTTGAGGAGGGGCCGTGCTGCTGGTGAAAACCCTTTCCTGGCACGGGTCAGAAATGGGCCTCACTTGGGAATTGCTCAGCTGCAGAGGGCAAGAGGTGCCCGGGGGCTGAAGGGAGCCCTGGGGGCAGCTTTGAGGGCACCAACATCCCCAGCATCCCTGCAGGGGATGGGCTGCCATGTCTGCATCACCTTGCTCCAGGAGTTAGAGATAAGAGTCCTGCCTGTCCAGGTAGACTTTTTCCAGACAAAGAGTTAGAAATACTGGGGTTTTTCTCTTGTACCTTCCTGCTGTTTAAATCACTCCCTGCTCCAAGCCCTTAGGTGTCCTGCCCCACCACTGTGGGACATCCCAGGAAAACGGTTGGTGTGCCTCCAGGTGACACCCTCGGCAGCAGGGTGGTGGTGCTGCCCTGTCTGATGGATGTGTCTGTCTGCTTGTTTTTAGCTGGATGTCCCACCACCTCTCCTGGGCCCACGAGTCCGTCTGCAAGGCTGCAGCAGCTCCCCCACTACTGCCTCGTACCCCGCGAGGCCCCGCTCTGTCACTTCCTCCATCCATTCATTGCTGTCCCTCATGTGTCACCAGGGTGGGAGGGGGGCTCAGCAGGCGGTTGCCACCCACCCTAATGCTTATCATCTCATCCAGGGACTCCGGTCACGATGCTCAGTGGGCCCATCCTAGCTCTGGATGCTGACCAGGGCAGCAACGCTGTGGTGACCTATCAGCTCCTGAAGTCGTCCCTGGACATATTTATTATTGACAGCAAGACAGGTGGGGTGGCTCAGCTGGTCCCTGTCCCCAGCCCAGGGCCACCAGGCACCCAAGGGGTCTGTCATCAGGCTTTTCCCTTTTCCTAGGTGTTGTTTCGGTGAAGGCTGGCGCTGTGATAGACCGAGAGGCTTTGCTGGACCCTCACCTGGAGTTCACACTGGTGGCTCATGATGTGGGGGGGCTGAACAGCACCGCCAGCCTGACAGTGACCATCCTGGATGAAAATGACAACCACCCTGTCTTCCAGCCAGCATTCATCACAGCGCGGCTCTTGGAAAACAGCCCCCCAGGTCAGGACTGTGAGGGTGGGCAATAGGGAGACCTGGGTGTCCCCCTGGGACTCTGAAGATCTAGCTCCCAGTGTCGGCAGTTGAGCAGGGTGGGATTGAAGGGAAAATGTGGGAATTGGGACTGCCCTCGTCACCTGATGGTACTTGCCTTGGGACCGAGGGCTTGTTACCGCTGCCCTCCAACCCTCGCTTGAGAGGGCCGTGTCCCACCTTTCCAGGCTTCTCCATCCTCCAGGTGGCAGCCACGGACGCCGACAGTGGCCTCAACCAACAGCTGGATTACCGGATTGAGAGTGGTGGCCAGGACAGGTTCCTGATTGATGCCAGCACGGGGGTGATCCGCGTGGCCCACGCCACCATCGACCGGGAGGAGCGGGATTCCTACCGGCTGGTGGTGGTGGCCGTGGACCAGGGCACGCCGGCGCTCTCGGGCACCGCCACCGTCAGCATCGTCATCGACGACATCAACGACTGCCGGCCCGAGTTCATCAACCCCATCCAGACGGTCAGCGTGCCCGAGTCAGCTGCCCCAGGCACCGTGGTGGCCCACATGACTGCCATCGACAGGGACCTCCACCCTCGCCTGGAGTACTACCTGCTGGAGATTGTGGCCCGCGATGACACGGATGCGCTGGTGCCTGAACAGCAGGGAGCGTTCACGGTGGATTTTAGGACAGGTAGGAGAGCGGGAAGGGTGGCACAGGCAGTGTGGACCCCTCTCCTCGTTTCTGCTGCTGCTGCTTCTTCTTCTTCTTCTTCTCTTCCTGGAGGTAGGTGTCCAAGCCATGGGGAGATGATGTACCTCTCCTGCTTCCCTGCTCTCCTCCTCCAGCTGTCCTGTCTCACCCTGCCCTGTCTTCTCTTCCCTGACTGACTGACTTAACTAACCCTGTTCTTTCTTTTCCTGCTCTCAGCCTGTCAGGTTTGTCTCTGTGTCTGTGCTCATTTGTGTCTCTGTGCCATCCATCTCCCTCCATCTCAGCCATCTCCACTGGTAGCCCTACTGCGGGCCAGGGGCTGCTCAGCCTTGGCAGACTGGACCTGAACACGCTCACTGAGGGAGCAGAGGGGGCACTTTGGGGTAGCAGGTGGGCTCTACTTTTGGGGAAGGAGAGCCAGGAGCTCCCCACATCTGTTTTGGAAGCCCAGAGCTGATCCAGGAAAGAAAGATGCCCTTGTTGGGAAGGATACAGAACCGGGTTGTTAAAGGTGCTGAGCTAAGCTGGATGGGGTTGTAAAGGGAAGCAGCAGCAGTTGCTCCCAAACCCCTCTTGGCTGCACAACCATGAGGCAGTGTGAGAACCTGTTGGCTGGACAGAGCGGAGCAGACAAGAAGGCAGAAGGTGGAAAGCAGGGAGGGAGAAGTTGTCTCCTGTAGCTATCAAGTGTTTTTCCCGTTTAGCCTTTGGAGAGGCAGGAGAACAAGTGCAGCCCAGGGCTGGTGCACACACTGACTGCCCTGCCGTGGTGGGGGGCACAGGCACAGCCTGTGACATCCATCTTTTTGGGGTTCCCAGGAGCTGTGAAGGTCAAAACTCCCCTCAACCGTGAACTAGTGGCCTCCTACGAGCTCACCATCTCTGTCCACGACAATGCCAGCGAAGTCGTGGACCACTCGGTCAGCGTGCCCAACGGTAAGTGTGGGGACAGGGCTGGCAGTGCCAGGGGCCCTTCCCAGGCACCAGTCCAGCTTCTGTGTAGTCAGCAGCTCTCCCACCTCCCTCTCCATCCTGATCAGTGACAATTCCAGAGGGAGCAATCCCATCAAGTTCAGGTTCTCCCCTGAGCACGCCTTTAGAGAATGTCCCAGACATTCCAGGACTGCACTGGGAATGGACGGGATCGTTTGCCCATAACTGTAATATGGGAGACACCCATTTTTTCATTACCATCCCCACCATGTCTTGCCACCCTGCTCCTGGTAAATTCAGGTAAATTCTGTGCAAGAAGACACACACAGACCAGGAGTAGGTGCCAGCTCAGGGTATAGTGGCTTTGGGGAATATTGCAATTTTTAGTGATGAACGAGCGCCAGTTGGCTCTCCTGGAGTTTTACGCTTATAGGTTTGCACCCTCCTTCCTCCCATCCTTCCTTCCCTTCTGTTTTTCACTTGTTCTCTTTCTCTCCTCCCGTGGCCTCTGCCATGCCCACAGCCAAGCTAACAATCAACATCTTGGATGTCAATGACAACACACCCCGGTTCCGCCCCTTCGGGGTCACCTATTTCACCGAGAGGATCCTGGAGGGAGCCACACAGGGCACCACACTCATCTCCATCTCAGCAGTGGACCCAGACAAAGGTGCCAATGGGCAGATCACCTACGAGCTGCTGAACCTCTCTCCGGAAGGTTACGCCTGTCTCGAAGACCAGTCGGCAGGTCGGTGACCTGGAGAGGTGGGAGTCTGGGACAGGGTGGTGACCTGGGGCAGGTTTCTCATTTCAAGGTTTGCCATCCTCTAGGGAAGGTCGTGGCCAACAGGACAGTGGACTACGAGGAGGTGCAGTGGCTGAACTTCACCGTCCGAGCTTCCGACAACGGCTCTCCCCGCAGATCCGCTGAGATCCCTGTGTACCTCCAGATCGTGGACATCAATGACAACAACCCTGTTTTCAGTCAACCATCCTACCAGGTGAGCTGGGCTGCCCTGTTAAACTCCAGTAGGGGCTGGGCAGTGCCTACCGGGTGAGGTTCTCCAGGGGCACCTTCTCTTCCCTCTGTCTGTGCTTGGACCATTTGAAGAAGATGGTCAACCCAGCAACGCTCTCTGTGTGAGCACCTTGCTCTGGGTCTGGCTGTGCCCGCCCCTGGATGCCACCCTACACCCTTGGCTACTGCCCACTAAAAGAGCAAATGGTGAACCAACCAGTCCTGCCTGCTCCCTTTGCTTGCAGAAAGCTGTCTTTGAGGATGTGCCACTGGGGACGATCATCCTGAGTGTCAAGGCCACTGATGCAGATTCTGGGCAGTTTGCTCTCATCCAGTACAGCCTGGGGGATGGAGAGGGCAAGTTTGGGATAAATCCCAACACGGTAAGGAGCCAGTTGAGACTGGAACAGAGCGGCAAAAGGGAGGGGAGGCTGAAATGGTCCCAACTTGTGCCTTGCTCCCACACCTCACCTTCTGCCCCTTCTCGAGTACCAGCTCTGCCAGACGAGGTCCACCTGAAGGTCTCTGTGTGCTGCAGGGTGACATCTACATCCTGTCAGCCCTGGACCGGGAGAAGAAGGATCACTACACACTGACAGCTGTGGCCAGGGACAACCCTGGGGACGTCTCCAGTAACCGCCGGGAGAACTCTGTGCAGGTAGGGCTCTCCTCCTCCCACCACCCTTTGTGTGGTGGTACTAGCAAGAAGGTGATAAAGCTGCAGCTTTTTCCCTCAGTGGCTGGCATGTGGAGGAACTAGGCAGAAGGAAGAGCAGATAACCCCAGGGGCTGTGGCATGGGTGGTGCCGGGCACTTTGTGCCGCAGGGGACAGCACGTCAGCAGGAGGGGACGGAGCAGGAGGGGCAGGGGAGGGTGACGCTATTGTCTGCAAGTGCTCCAGCATGAATGGGGGCCCCAGCCGTGGCAGCCCCCATTGTCGGAGGCAGGAATTCAGCCAGCAGAGTTGAACAAATGGCAGGAAGGGTGCCGCGCTCCGGCAGCAGAGCTGCGGGTCACAGCAAGGGTACAGCCCCTGGGGGCCGCCCAGCCTGCTCTAGCCTCACGTCACCCAGCTGGCTGTGCTTCGTTGAAGGTGCTGATCACAGTCCTGGACATCAATGACGTCAGGCCCCAGTTCAGCAAGAGCCACTTCAGCACCAGTGTCTACGAGAACGAGCCGGCAGGGACATCGGTGATCACCATGACTGCCACCGACCTGGACGAAGGGGACAACGGCGTGGTGACCTACAGCCTCGAGGGCCCTGGAGCAGGTAGGTGCTGGGCAAGGGGGGCTCTTCCCCAGGGAGGGAGGGTTGTGATGAGGGAGGAGGCGCAGGCGCCAAGCCTACACCCCATCTCCTGCAGCTGGTTTGGAGCAACATTCCGCACGCACTCACTCCGGGGAGCAATACTGAAAGCGTGAGGCTTTCGCTCCTGCTTCACACTTCCTCATGGTGTGGGATGTTATGACTTTGCCTGCCTTTATCCTGCAGCCCAGCCTTAGCTTATCCTTGTCTCCCCCACCCCAGCAGGACTTGCTGTGTACACAAGCATGTCTTGGAGCAAACTCACTTGCCTGCGTTAGGTGAGGGCTAGGAAGGGCTAGGAGATGTGGGTAGATAGGGATAGTGCCTGAAATCCTGTATCTGCACACTGAGAAATTACAGAAATCAGGCAAAAGCCAGGATAAATGTATAAGGGAATGGCAGAACAGCTATTTTCCTGAGACCCATGGGCTCCTCTGGCTCCACTGTCCAGCCTGGGCAAGAGTGAAAAACAGAGGGGTGACTGGGTAGTAGGGCTGAGAGACAAAGATGTGTCAGTGGGTAGGGATGCTCTGAAAACCCTGAGACGCCCCTGGCCTCAGGCAGCTGGCTCTTCTCCATCACCCCCTGACAGGGATTTCCCACCAGTGAGGGGTGTACTTCAGCTGCTACACTCATTTCTGACAATTTATCTGGTGCCAAGTGTCCTGGGCCAGAGATGTGGGTTTTTTCTGCCCCTAGAGGCTTTCAAGATCAATAAAGACTCCGGGCTTGTCACATCCCGGCGGCGCCTGCAGTCCTACGAGCGGTTCAACCTGACCGTGGTGGCCACGGACAAGGGGCAGCCCCCTCTCTGGGGGACCACCATGCTTCACATCGATGTCATCGACATCAACGACAACCGCCCCGTCTTCGTCCGCCCGCCCAACGGCACCATCCTGCACATCAAGGAGGTAAATCCTGTGAGAGGCAGCAGGGTCATGGCATGTTGAGACTGGCTGGGGGCACTCCTGCCTGTCAGCAGCAAAATCCAGTCTCCAGTCTCCACTGGGGATGGAACGAGACCTGGATTTAACATGTGGCAAGAAGGTTTGGGTCATGGGGCTGGACGTTCGAAAACAGCCTCTCTCCATACGTGTGAATGGGGATGCTGGGGCAGTTTTGGGGAACAGAAACCCCAGCAGCACTCAAAATAAGTGAACAGTCAGCCACTGCGTGCGGAGCCTGTTTATAAACATGGGCTGGAAATGCTGACATTTAAGATGTTTCTCCTTTTTGGGAAGCCGGGCTTGACTCAGCCAGTCCCCAGTGCATGCACAGAGCACCCACCCTGCCAGAGGGAATCACAGCCCCGTGCCACCAGCCCCCACCTGGGCTTTGGGTAGTGGCAGCTTGCTGAGCTCCAAACCCAAGGGGTTTGGACCGAGGGGTGTTTGGAGGAGCGGGGGGGGAGCAGGGGGCTCAAATGCAATGCTGAAGGGCTGTGTGTGTGTGCAAGCAGGAGATCCCCCTGCGCTCCAACGTCTACGAGGTCTATGCCACGGACAAAGACGAGGGTCTCAACGGTGTGGTGCTCTACAACCTGCTGAAAACTGGGGCGGGGAACAGAGACTGGGAGTATTTCAGCATCGACTCGGTCAGCGGGCTGATCCAGACGGCCCAGCGGCTGGACCGGGAGAAGCAGGCGGTGTACAACGTGAGCCAGGAGGGGTGGCCGGGGCGGTCCGTGAGCCTGTGGGTCCGGTGTGGGGCTGGTGGGATGCAGGGGATGTGGTGGGAATGGGGTCAGCTGCCACAGTTGTGAGGATAGCACACCTTCGCAGGAGCTGGGTGGTTCTCATGTGCCAGCGGGGAGTTTCATCCTGGTGGGCCAACTTCCCTGTTAAATCCCCCCAATATCCCAAGCCAAAGGCCTAGGATGGCCCTTTTGCCTCTCTCCCCAGCTGATCATCGTGGCCTGTGACCAGGGCCAGCCACCCTATGAGACCATGCAGCCCCTCATGATCGCGCTCGATGACATCGACGACAACGAGCCCGTGTTCCTCAGGCCGCCCGTAAGGCACCAGGGTGAAGGGGGTGGGACACCGGGGATGCAGGGGTGGTGGAGGAAGCACAGCTGGGCATCCCCACGGTGGGGAGCACGATGGGATTTGTCCGCTTTTATTTAAAGCAGCCTCAATGCTCACAGCGTTCCTTTCTCCCTGGGGGCTCTGGCAGAGGGACAGTCCCCAGTACCAGGCACTGTCCGTCCCGGAGCACTCGCGGCCGGGCACCGTGGTGGGGAATGTCACCGGGGCGGTGGACGCGGATGAGGGCTCCAACGCCATCGTCTACTACTTCATAGCGGGTGGGTGCTGAGATGGCAGCTCTGTGCCCCCCTGCACGTCCCTCACCGAGGGTCTCCGTTACTCCCATCATCTCCTTGCTGCCTCTCTGCCCTGGTCAGTGGGCAAGGTGGCATTTTGGAAATTCAGGGCCCAAAGGGGACTTAGTGGGGACTCCTTTCTACATTCAGCTGGGAATCAGGAGAGCAACTTCCAGCTGAGCCGAGAGGGGAAGCTGAAGGTCTTGCGAGACCTGGACCGGGAGAAGGAGCCATACCACTCCATCATTGTCAAAGCATCCAGCCAGAGGAACTGGTCCCCTCCCCAGGGGCAGCAGACAGACAGAGCTCAGCTCTGGGACCTCAGCGAGGACCTGACCCTTCAGGAGGTGCGGATCTTCCTGGACGACATCAATGACCAGTCCCCACAGTTCACCAAGTCGGAGTACACGGCGGGTAAGGGGTGCCAGGGGCTGGGGAGAGGGGCACCAGGAGCCAGAGATCCATCAAGAAAAATGCAGCAGGATGGTGGGACAGCGAGAGCCAGCCTGGCCCCAGGTCCCTTTCCCATCTCTCTCTCTCAAAGGGGTTGCCACCGATGCCAAGGTGGGATCGGAGCTGATCAGAGTGGTCGCCGTGGATGCCGATGTGGGCAATAACAGCCTGGTCCTCTACAACATCCTGGGCATCCGCTACATCAAGCAGCACTCCAATGACTCCGAGGAGGTGGCCAACATCTTCAGCATCGGTGGGTGCCCTGCATGCCACTGGAGCACAGGGCCTTGGCCAGAGACATCGCTGTGGCCAACGATGTCCCCGTGGCCGGGTCGCTAATCCTGGGCTTGTGACCGTCCATCCCCCAGGAACCCTTGATGGGATCCTGCGAACCTTCGACCTCTTCACGGCCTACAACCCCGGCTACTTCGTGGTGGACATTATGGCCTCTGACCTGGTGGGCCACAACGACACGGCCATTGTGGGGATTTACATCCTGCGGGATGACCAGCGGGTCAAAATCATCATCAACGAGATCCCCGACAAAGTCAGGCAGTTCGAGGAGGAGTTCATCAGCCTGCTCTCCAACATCACGGGCGCCATCGTCAACACAGATGACGTGCAGGTAACCATCCACCTGGGAGCCTGCTTCGAGGGGTAGGTAACCCCCTTCCAGATGCTGCTTGGGAGATCTCCTGTGTGGGAGTCCTGGCTGTAAGCCATAGACACCCCTGAGCTCTGAAGGTGATGGATTGGATCCAAGGGGTCCAGAATGGCGCTTTTGAGGGCCTCCTGCCACCTCGAGCGCACCTCGGGGCACACCCAGGAGGAGACGCCTCTCCCGCACTTGCAGACCTTGTCGTGTCTCCCCAGTTCCACGTTGACAAGAAAGGTCGGGTGAACTTCGCACAGACGGAGCTGCTGATCCACGTGGTGAACAGGGACACCAACCGCATCCTGGACGTGGAGCGGTACGTCCCCTGGCCCATCACACAGCCCGTGGGGCCTTGGGGACCCTCATTAATGCCAAGATGCCCAAGCAACCCTTCTCTTCCCAGGGTTATTCAGATGATAGACGAGAACAAGGAGCAGCTGAGGAATCTCTTCAGGAACTACAACGTGCTGGACGTGCAGCCTGCCATCGTTGCCCGGGCGCCAGACGACCTCTCAGTTCTGCAGGTAGTGGCCTGGCTTGGGGTGGAGATGCTGCTTGCAGGTGGGGCCACATCCCTTCTGGTGGGGACTGGAGAGATGTGTTCACCCTCATAATTCCGGGTGTGTGCCCAGCACTGGCTGCTGGCTCTGTGCCGGAGGTTGCCACCTCCCCTCTGTCTCTCCCAGATGGCAATCATCGTGCTGGCCGTCCTGCTCTTCCTGGCTGCCATGCTCTTCATCCTCATGAACTGGTACTACAGGACAGTGTGAGTAACACCCAAGCTCTGCCCCACCAGCTGCAGTGTCCATATAGGCTGGGACCCACGTGGCTGCTCCCAGTCCTGGAAATGCCAGCAAGCAAAGGAGGGCATCAGCTTCCTAACACCTCTTCTTCCAAAATACACAGTTTTAGTACTGGCAGCACCTCTCCCCTTCACGCTCACCAGGCTTACGGTATCCCTGTGTGAAGGGTTATTGCCAATCTGCGTGTCACTCTCCTTTCCAGCATCCTCCTCATTTTCCGTCCTGATTTCGCTGTGTTTCTTTTGCAGGCACAAAAGGAAACTGAAAGCCATAGTGGCTGGCTCCACCGGTGAGCAGTGTTTGGGGTGTCCTGGCTGCATGAGAGGGAGGGGTGCACACAGAGCACGGAGGGGGAGCACAGGGAGAGCGGGGGATGCCTCAGCAGCGATCCTGCCCAGCGAGGCGCGGTGGTGGGAGGCTTTTCCCAGCATCCAAGGCTTTGCATTATCAGCCACATCCCTGAGTGTTTCTCACACCACCGGTGCCTTTTTGGCTGCCTGCCTGGTAAAAGAAGTGTCACACTGTGATTTGCTGCTCAGCCCACTGACGTGCTGTGCTGTAACCACCGTCCCTGTCTTTTGCAGGGAACAGAGGCTTCATGGACATCATGGACATGCCAAACACCAACAAGTACTCCTTTGATGGGTGAGTGCTTCTCTTCCTCTCCAGTGGGCAACCCGCTGGGGTTGCTGGCTGCTCCCAAGAGAGGGATGCCGGCATTTTGCAGCCAGAAGTGGTTGGAGGTGGAGATGTGAAGTCCCGCTGCTCTGCTCAGTGTGGAGCGTGGCTCTGGCCCTGGGACATGTGCTTGACTTGAGAGCTTTCAAAGCTAAAAAATGTTGTGCTTTCTCCTGTGACTCCACCTCTGCCAATCCCGGCCGGGTTTGGGGGAAGCAGAGACGATGGGCAGGTGTTGGCACACATCTGGATCTAGAGCAGCCGAATTCATACCTGCGCAGGGCAGGAGGAGGCAGCACAACCTCAGCATCTGGGCTCTGGGTGGGGTCAGGGATACTGCTGCTCTTTGCCTGTGCTGATGGCTGTTCCTCTCCCCTGGGCAGGGCCAACCCGGTGTGGCTGGACCCCTTCTGCAGGAACATGGAGCTGGCGGCGCAGGCGGAGCACGAGGACGACCTGCCCGAGAACCTGAGCGAGATCACCGACCTCTGGAACAGCCCTGCCCGCACCCACGTGAGACACAGCCCCCGCCAGGACACGTCTCCCCACGCCTGGCACCTGCGCCACCTCCTCAGCCGCTCTCTCCTGCCGCAGGGGACCTTCGGGAGAGAGCCTTCCGCCGCCAAGCCCGAGGACGACCGCTACCTGCGCGCGGCCATCCAGGAGTACGACAACATTGCCAAGCTGGGGCAGATCATGCGGGAGGGACCCATCAAGGTGAGCGTTGGGTGCAGGCATCCCCCGCCAAGGGGTCTTGTCCTACTGCTACGCCTTCCAGGTTCGCGGCGGCAGCGCTGGAGGGTGACGTCGCTCCAAAAACTGCTGGGATGAGGCCAGCCTCCCTCCCACCAAACCGTGTCCCCTGGGTAACCCCCCCGTCTCTCCCCCTCCACCCAGGGCACTCTCCTGAAGGTGGTCCTGGATGATTACATGCGCTTGAAAAAGCTCTTTGCCCAGCGGATGGTGCATAAGGCCACCTCCAGTCAGGGCGACCGCTCCTCGGTCTCGGAGGTAGAGGGGTGTGCATGGGCGTGGGGAGGTGCTTGCCGTGCCCTCTGGGATGCAGTGTGTCTTCCCGGTCCCACAGGCTGTAGTCGCTCCCCGTGGCCTGGATCCCCATCACTCAGTGGTTCCCCCCGTTCTCTGCTTGGCCAAAATGAGCCAGATGTTGGTTTTCCAGCGAGGCTGCTGGTTCCCCACAGTGCCCCAGCTCTCATGACGCTCTGTGTTTCCTCTGAGCATCAGCACCACCTTCTCCCCTAGTCTGTCCCTCCTGAAGGAGGACCTCTCTTCTTTGTGGGGTGAGGTCTGTGCATCAGCTCTACACCTCTGCCAAAGGCTGACCAAAGCTCTGGGGGGACATCTTCCCTCCCTTCTGCTCCTCTGAGCCTATCAACCCAGCAGGTTTTTGAGGCCAAAAAGGTTGGGGTGGAGGGTGCTGGTGTGGGGAGAAGCAAGTCCTTCTGCAGCCTTCCACTCCTTCATGGGGAGCAAAACAAGGGCAAAGAGAGCGGAGGAGAGCAGTGGGATGGGAGATGCCTTTCAGCCCTTCTGCCCTCCATTGGTCCACACCTTTATCCCCCTCCAGAACCTGCAAGTCCTTTCCCTATCTGCCTTCTGCCCCACCACCCTCATACAACCCCAAATCCCAACCTGGGTCCGAACTCCTCCTTGCTGGGGGCTACTGCAGGGCACACAACCCAGCTGGCAGGCAGTGCCTGAGCTGGGACATCCACCCAAGGACCGAGTGACCCAGCTGGAGATCATCTCCTGGTGATCCGCATCACCATGCTCTGAGGATGCTTCAGAAGAGGAGGGCCCATCCCTTCTGCTGGACTCCAGCATTGCAGGAGGTTTGGAGCCAGGGGAGCCAAGAGCTACTCTGGCCGCGGCGGTGATTCCCCCACTCTGTGGCTCTTTTACAGCTGATCCAGAAGGAGCTGGAAGAGGAGGAGGGGGAGCGCAGTCCCAGCCAGGGCAGCCTCCGCTTCCGACACAAGCAGCCGGTGGAGCTGAAGGGTCCCGACGGCATCCACGTGGTGCACGGCAGCACGGGCACGCTGCTCGCCTCCGACCTCAACAGCCTGCCCGAGGACGACCAGAAGGTGCTGGGCCGCTCGCTGGAGACTCTGACCGCCGACTGCGGGGGCTACAGCGACCACAACGCCCGCACCGAGTCGGCCAAGTCCACCCCCCTGCACAAGATGCGGGAGGTGATCATGGAGAGCCCTCTGGAGATCACCGAGTTATGACGAGCAGCGGCGGCAGCGGCAGTGGTGGCAGCAGCAGCGGTGGTGCTCCTCTGGGTAAGCCGGGGCCAGCAGGGATGAAGCACAGACCAGAGGGGCCGTGGTGGGGGCCAGGGGCACCCCGAGACCGGTGCTTGGCCCCCTCTTCCCCTGCAGAAGGAGTCCAGGCTGACCGGTGCGGATCGCTCCAGCAGCCTCGGAGAGCTTGGCCCCAGGAAAGGGCTCTCAGGACCGGAATGCTTTTACTCACCTGTCATTTATCCATGAAAGCATTAAATTTTTTTTTTTTTATTTTTCTTATTAAAAAAAAAAAAAAGGAAAAAAAGGGGTTTTTTTTAAAAAAAAAAGAAAAAGGAAAAGAAAAGCTAAATGAATCCAATGAGTCCAAACTGGAGATGGGGTAGGGGGGTGAAGGTGCAGTGAGGATGCGGATGATGTGCTGCTACAGCTTCCTTGGGCCCAGGCTGGGGACAAGCAGCTGTCCCATCTCAGCCACGGGCATGGGGAGGGCCGGGGCAGTGTGGGGAGAGGCCGAGTCCTTTTTGGCATTAACGTCACCTTTCCAGGAAGGAAAGACCCAAAAAATAGAAAAAAAAAAAAAAAAAACCCTAACAAACCGAAGGCATTTCTCCATTTTGCTGGCTTTACCAAAACTTGTTGCGATGTCAAAAAAGAGAGAGACTGACAATAACTGGGGCTTCTGGATGTGGAGTGCTCATGCGTGTCTTTTTTTGCCCTTTCCTTTCCCCTTCTCTCTTGCGTTTGGGTTTGTTCGTTCGGGGGTTTGTTTCCAGTCGTAACCTTGTGGAGAGTTTCGGGCACGGTCTGTTACGGGACTCAGAAATACACTGTCTATGGCTTTGGGTAACCTGTCTGTCGTCCTTCCTCCCCAGATCTATCGCACCCAAATCCCCTTTCAAAGAGAAAACTCTTTTACCCTTACTTCACCCCTCAATTCATCGTCTTCACGAGATGCCACGCTGGGCGTTTCTGTGCCCTGGATTTTAGGGGAAGCATTAAATATCCTCTGGGTTTACCCACACCCCCAGCATAGAGAGGAAGGAGACAACCAGCCAGGCTCACGGGAGGAGTTTATTTGTGATGAGATGCTCCCGTGAGATGCTCAGGATCAGGCACTGCAGGCGTCCTCCCACTACGGCGGGGAGGGACAAGCCAGCACCCTGCTGCCCCTCACCACCACAGCTGGGCCAGCACAGGACCCCCCCCACGGGAATGGGTGTGTGAAAGGAAATCCTTGCACCCAAACTCACTCGTTTCATGTTCAGGAGATACTTAGTATATATGATATATACACAATATGTTTATATATTAAGTATCCCGGTATCTGTTGCGTGAGGCTGCTGCTGGCCAGCAGAACCCAGCCCAGCCCACAGGAACGGCTTCACGTTGCAGGATCTGGGCCTTACCAGTGGTTCGGGGTGGGGTGGGGCTGGGGATAGAGGTGGGGATGGGATTGGGGATGGGGATTTTTGCACCCTGAGAGACGTCAAGGCTGAATTCCCCAGTCCCGAAAATACTAACGAGTCCCTTAACCTGATTTGGAAATCCAAACCCCAGGGGTAGAAAAGGAAGTGGCAGAGGCAGCTGGGGTTCCCTACAGCCCTCCTGCCCTTGCCCTCCACTGGTGTCAGCCTGCCCCAGGGGAGGGGAGCCAGGATCCTGAACCAAACGGCAGAGTGAGTCCAGCCAGCTGGGGAGATGACTCCTAGTTCCATACGTGACGCCGGCAGTGCGCGACGGCCTGCGGGAGAGACGGGGAGGGATGGAGGTGGGATGCAGGGAGCCCCAGCCAGCAGAGTGGAGACACGACTGACACTTACATTGCACTCGACTGCCGTGGCCATGTTCTTGCACCAGTAGTGTGGGCCCCAGGAACAGGGGTCTGAGCCCAGGAGGTCCTCCTTGCGCGAGTCGCAGGCTCGGATTTTCTGCATTGCAAAGCAAAAGGTGGGAGCAAGAGAAGAAAAAACCCTTTGAGCCCCCTGTCCCTCTCCCATACCCCCAGCCTCGGACAAAAAAAGGTTCCCATCTTGGTCCGTGCTACCCCAGGGATGAGGACGCTTACGGTGCAGACGAAGGTGGGGTCCATCATCTGCACGAAGAGCCGCACGGCCGCGGGCTCGTACTGCAGTATGAGCGCTTCACACTGGGGAGGAGAGAGGGGGTGAGCCCGGTGGGGGTGTCAGGCGGTCCCTGCCGGGTGGGGTGTGCCCCCCCCCTCAGCTCACCTTGCTGGTGAGGGGCATGGGCAGCATCTCGCAGCCCTTCTCCAGCACGTTGCCCAGCTCCTCCAGCGTCTCGTTCTTCAGCAGCTCGTTGTCGAAGTAGGTGATGATGATCTGGCAGACGTTGCAGAAGGCGCCCGCGCTCACCGCCAGCTGCTCCAGCGGAGCGGCCCCTGGAGGACACGGAGCATCAGCACCCACCCTGCTCCCCAGGGAGCGGGGTCTGGGTGCCAGCCGGGTCCCCCCAGCTCACCCGGGAGGGCGTCCCCGCCGCGGGGGCAGCAGTGCAGCATGGTGCACACGGCGGCCGGGTCGGTGGCCTCCAGCAGCATGATCACCACGGCTTTGCCGTAGGAGTTGACGAAGTCCTTGCACTGCCCGATGACGCCGTGGGGCAGCATGTAGCACACCTTCTCGATGTCGTTCACCAGTTGCTCCTGCCGGGACAAGGCAGAAGAGGGAAACCCCCTCTCCTTAACGCCCTTTAGCTCCCCCATCCCAGCCCTGCGCAGCAGTGGGACTCACCTCCGTCACGTTGTTCTCCAGGAGGCTCTCAGCTGTCTTCACGGTGAACTGGCACACCTCACACAGCGGAGTGTTCCCCACCCTGTCCTGTCGGGACAAGGTGGTGGGATGCACGCCAAGCCCCCTCAGAGCCACCCTCATCTTACTCAGCCATCAACCCCCACGTAAGACATTCCCCGCCTTGGAAAAACGGAGGTGCTTGAAGAAATAAAATGAAAAATAAGGTTCCCCCTTCACAGTGTTCGGACTTTAAGGAGTGTAGCAGAGCTTGGGGGTCCCCACTTACTCCCAGCGTGCTCAGAACCTGCGTCACCTTCTCCGTGAGCAGCGTGTGGAGGGGCAGTGCCGAGGTGGAGGCACAGAGTCCCAGCTGGCCGCACAGCTCCATCGGGTCCTGGGAAGGGAGACATGCCAAATCAGGTGGGCATTGCCCCCCGGGAGGGTGAGCCTGCACCCTCCACTTCCCCCTGGAGGGATATTTCAGCCCGTTGGGGCGTGAGTCTCACTTACCTCAGCCTGCTGCCGGTGGAGGGGCCGGAAAATGGCAAGAAAAAAAAAGAAAATAAAGAATTGCAGTGGTTGCAAGCCAGAGAGAAGGGGGGGGCGAAACATTTTGAAGTTTATGGGAGTACAAAGCAGTGGATTTAATTTTAAAAAGGAAGCATTTGCTGATGACCCCCCACCCCTCAACAAGCACCCACTCCCCCCGGGCATCCCTGGGGAGCCGCTCTCCCTCTCACCAGGTACCGCAGGAGCTGCGCAGCCGTGTCCGCGTACCCGCCCAGGTAGCGCTTGCACTGTGAGAGGGAGACACGCCTTTAGTGCCCGAGAGGGGACACCCCGCCTGGGCAGGCATCTGCAAAAGATGCTCCCATCCTGCGGTCACATCGAGGAGGGAGAGGAGAAGGGAGCCCACCCCTGGAGTGTTCAAGGCCGGGTCGGATGGCACCCTGAGCAAACTGGTGTAAGTGGAAGGTGTCCCTGCCCACAGCACGGTGGTGGAACTGGGTGGCCTTTAAGGTGCCTTCCAGCCCAAGCCATTGTGGGATTCCCTTACCTGCTGTGCCAGGGCAGGGCTCAGGCCCTCACACACCCACTCAGCATGGGCCACCAGTGCCTGGGTGAAGGCAGAGTTGGTCTCCAGCTCCAGCTGCATGGCTGCCACCAGCTGCAGGCAGTCCCCACACACCTCTTCCATGTCCTGCAAGATAACACAGGCAGGGACTCATTAGTGCATCTTGAAATAAAACCAACCCCTCCCCAGTGCCTGCATTTTCAGGGCTGGGATTTAAATGCTGGTTGCAATTTGGGGCAGGGCTTTGGCCAGCATCTCTCTGGTTCCCCTTGCATCCTGCGACGTCCTCCAAATTGATGAGACTCCAATCAGAAATCATTTCAGTTGTGCAATAGTTTAAATTTTTTTTTTAATATTTATCATTGTTAAGTGGGTGATGCTTAGGGCATTCTCACTCTTGAGCAGCATCAAGACAGTGGCACAGGTTGTCCAGGGAAGCTGTGGCTGCCCCATCCCTGGAAGTGTTCAAGGCCAGGTTGGATGGGGCTTGGAGCAACCTGGTCTAGTGTAAGGTGTCCCTGCCCATGGCAGGGGTTTGGAATGAGATGATCTCTAAGCTCCCTTCCAACCCAAACCATTCCATGATTCCATTATCAGCAGCATTCTTCCTGTGCCATGGTACCTGGGCCTCCCCACGAGGCAGGTCCTGAGGATAGAGCAGGAGGGGCACGTTGGCCATGAAGGGAGCGACCAGGTCAGCAAAATCCTGAGTGGGCCCTGTGGGAGCTGGTGGTGGCTTCTGAAACTTCAGGGCCCCCGTGGGTCTCTCCCGGGGCTGGCACAGCTTGATGGTCCCACACACCACCTTCGGGTCCGACTGGGGGAGCAGAGGGGTGGGGGCTTGAGGCTGCATCTGCCCCATCACCCTGCTCCACCCCTGGATCGTTTCCATCTCCATCATGTCCTTCAGAGGGTTTGTCCCAGGCTCCAAGAGCCTCCTTTGCTCTGCAAACGCCCAAGACACCCCAAATCACCGAGAAACACAAACCCAGGGGCGTCCCCTGCCAGTTACCAGCACTTGCTTGCCCAGCTGGGCGAGGATGAGGATGCCGGTGTCCACCATCCTCTTGCACTTGACAGACCAGTCCTGGAAGGGCAAATACTGGCATCTCTTATCCAAGAAGAGCTTCAGCTTTTCCTGCATGACAAAGGGAGAGCTCAGGGCCTCAGTCGTGGTGGCGGGGAGGAACATTAACCTCCCACCCCCTTCCCAACCGTGACCCACCTCAGTGCGGTTGTCCTGCAGGATCTTGCCCACCACGGAGACGGCCACCTGGCACAGGTGACAGGGGATCCCCTTCTGCTGAGAAAGAGGGGACTTCTCAGGATGCTGTCACAGCACCCAGACCCACCAATTGCTCCCAGGATCCCAAGCCCCCACCCCAAAAAACACCCCCCCAAAGGGAACATCCCGGGCTACCCACTGATTTTTTTTGCCGCTCGCTCTGCAGACGCGTCGCTGTCTGAGGGCATCGGATGCTTCTCTGGGTGCCCAGCATTGGGGCGGGCGGGCTGGGATTCTCCCCCCCAGGTTTGGGGCACTTCTCCCCCACGCCCCCCCAGCTCCCCTGCTCCCAGCACGGTTACCCCCAAGGCCTGGTCCCAGGCGGTGAGCTGGCAGAGCTCCAGGACCCCACATTTGGCCGCCGTGGTCACGTCGCGGCACCAGTCCTCCGGCCGCTCGCCACACTCATGGAGGGGGCTGGCCCCGGCTGGTGGGGGCAGAGGGGAGACTGTCAAGCCCACAAGGCACCCCAAAACACCAAATTAACCTCTCCATCTGCACCCCAATGAGCTGAGGGTGATGCTCCTCACCCTCCCAACTGGGATTCCCCCTCAGCTCCCAAAACGGTGGTGGGGTTGCCTGGTTCATAAATGATTTTTTTAAGCCCAGCAAAGGTTGGCTTTGCCAGGCCACTTTCTGCTGCCAGCTTTTCCAATGGGATGACATATCGTCAGAAGCAAAGGGAATTTGGGGCTCGCCCTCAGCCTCGCAGCACCCTTTGACAGGCTGCGGAGGCGGCTGCTTATAAAAGCGGCGATAAAAACCTTGCAAATTGAGCAAACCCGGAGCGCCGGCGCTCAGCCCCGCACAGCCACTCCACAGCTCCCGGCAATGATTGAGCAACCCCACTTTTGGTGGGGTTTTGTTGTGTTGGTTTTTTTTTTATTTCCTCCCGACGACAGCATTTTCTCCTGACGGCAAATCGCCGGCAGGACAGCGGCGGCATCGCCCTCCCGAGCCGCCCCGGCAGCGCGGGGCAATGGCGCAACACCGGCCGCTTAATTGTCGCCTTGGTGTGTCAGGACTCATTTCTGATGGGGCGAGGGCCTGTTCCCACCGGGAACCGTGCCCACCCAGGATGCGGCCGGGGAGGAGGGGAGGAGCCGGCAAAGCCAAGCCCTTCGCTGCCTTGCTGCGCCGGGAAGCTGGGGCTGTGCAGCGGGAAGCACATGAGCAGAGGGGCAGACAGACCCCTGCTGCAGACCCTCTTGCAACAACCCCTCTAAACAAAGCACAGCTCCACACGCTCTGAGCGTTTTGCATCCAGTTTTTCCGCCCCAGCCCTGGCCATGTGATTTTGCACAGCAGGAACGAAGCCAAAAGCAGAAACTGCTCCTTCAACCCACCCGGCCCCTTAACAGGTTTCTCCCCCAAAAGTTGCTTTTCCTGCCCGCTGGATTCTGGCAACGCCTTCAGCTCATCCATGAGACGGCACCAACGAGAGATGCCCTGGGCTGCCCTGGAAACCTCACCTTGGGTACTGTGTGCAGTTTTGGGAAACACAATACAAGAAAGGTATTTAAGCCATCCGAGAGGAGTCCCCCCCACCCCGTTTAAGCCAAAGGAGGCTGCAAGGATGGAGAAGGGCCTTGAGGGGAAGCCATATGAGGACACTTGCTCTGTTCAGCCTGGAGGAGACTGAGGGGAGACCTCGCTGCAGTTACAACCTCCTCGTGAGGGGAACGGGAGGGGCAGGCAGTGATCTTTTCTCTGTGGGGACAGGACCCCAGGGAATGGCCTGAAGTTGTGTCAGGGGGAGGTTTAGGTTGAGTAGTAGGAAAAGGTTCTTCCCCCAGAGGGTGGTTGGGCACTAAACAGTCTCCCCAGGGCAGTGGGCACAGCACCAAGGCTGACAGAGCTCAAGAAGCATTTGGACAGCGTTCTCAGGGACGTGGTGTGACCCTTGGGGATGGTCCCGTGCAGGGCCAAGGGTTGGACTCAATGATCCTTGTGGGTCCCCTCCAACTCAGCATGTTCTGTGATTCCATGGAAAGTCGCTGGGGATGGGGGTTGTGGGGAGAGGGCTCCCGAGCTCCCCACCATCCCACCTGCTCCCAAAAGCACTGGCACACCTTGGCAGGTTCCCGGGGGGAGTTCAGGCCCAGTTGTCCCATCGGGCTGAGGCAGGACCGGGGCAGGGGCAGGCCCTGGGGCAGGACGAGTCCCCTCGGATTCCCACACTGCCCACACACCTCCCCAGCAGCTCAGTGCCTCCCTCGCCCCATCAGCTGAGAGGAGTATGTTTATTTTTTTAACCCTTGCTCTTGATCAGGGCAAACAGGAATGGCAGGTCAGCAGAAGCATTAAGGGGCAGCACCAAAACCAAGGAGAGGGGAGGAAACAACCCCACAGCTTTTTTTTCTGAGCTGGCTCCACCTGACCCAAGGCATATCTCGGAGCCCCATGTTGGAGTCCAGACCCCAGCAGTGGCATGGGGGGATTTGAGTGGTCTAAAAGACAGGGGTGGCTTGGTATCTGCACTTCTCTGGCTCACAGGGACCCTCAGCTTGGCACTTACTCCCCGCCCTGCTCAGGCTGAAACTCAGGCAACAAGTGCTGAGCCACAAAAATAATTAAGACTAATCATAGCTACCAACTGCTGAGAGCAGGGGAAGCTTCCCCAGATGGAAACCACTGCCACGGGGCAAGCAACCAGGACAGCTGGTGCCCTGTGAGCTCTCCTCCTCATTTCAAAGCCGTGCTGGAGCCACCTCATGCTGACGGGCAGCCAGGAAGAAGGACAGTAGAAAATGTCATTTTTGGCAGAGGAGCGAGGCAGGGATGCTCTCATGCCACGGTGGTGGTCCCAGGCCAGCCACAACTGCCCTATTCCTGGCTGCCAGGCTCCTGGGATGGGGTGGGCTTTGCTCAGGGGGATCCAGCACCGAGCTCCAGATCCAGCAGGGCTGTGCCAGCGTTACGTGGAGCCTCGGAACGCGTCGGCTGAGCCGGCAGATCCTGGTGAGCCGGTTGTGATGCAAACCCCGGGGGTGTCAGCGTGGGCCTCGGTGCCCCAGTTCCCTGCCTGGTGCACACCCCTGTTACTGCAAAAACCATAAACGCGCTCTCCCCGGCTCCAAAACCCTTCTCCAAGGCCTGCAGAGGCCTCTGGCCCCACGGCACCACCGTGCCGCGCGGCCGAGGCGCGACCGTGTTCCAGGGCGGGTGTCGCCCCAAGCACGGACGTGCCGAGCACAAGGTGACCTTTCCTGCTCTGCCTGTTGCTGGCTGAACACACGGACCCGTCCTCCCCACCGGCGGGTCACGCGTGCGCAGTCACGGCCCCTCCACCACAAGGCCTGGGCAGCTCACGCTGGAGGAGCCCCGTGGGTAATTAGGGTGCAGGAGGGGTTCTTCCCGCTGGAAGGTGGGGGTTTTGCCAACAACAGCGGGGCTCCGGAGCTTCCTCTGGGAAATTTTTCCCTGAAATAAGCGGTTTGCCCTCAAGCAAGGACCGGGGGTTAGAAACAGGCTTTTCCCAGCTCTTTTCCTGGGCATGGGCCTGGGGATAGCTAAGGGGCAACAGCACAGGCTCGTCTGCAGGAGGATTCGCTCACAGATACTCAAGTCCCGGCGAGGAGAGGTCTCCAAAGGTGAGTAGGGCTGCAGCATGCCACCCATCACCCTTCCCAGAGCTGGGCAAACCAGAGCAGAGGCAGGATCCTGCCTCCCACTCCTCGTAAAAGGCACCTCAGAAAAGGGGTTAGCTTCAGGTGGCACTGCGGTCGCTCCCGTGACAACCAAGTGGTTCCCCCAGCTCGCCCAAGACCAACAGAGAGAACAGTCCCTCTCCCCCACGGATGCCGAGACACCCCAGCACTTGGCTTCCCTCCTTCCCGACAAAACAACAGCTCCACCTCAATCCCAGAGATGGAACAAGCCCCTTTTTTGCCCTGAGATCAGCTTTAAGGGCAAACATTCCAACGCTCACATCCAGGCGGGCAGAGCAGCCAGTGGTGCCACCTTTCCCAGCTCTCCTTTGCCCGGCTCCAACAACACAGAGGAACAAGAAAGCACACTATGGATCTTAGGCACTACAGCTGGGAATAGTTTGGGGATTCACAGGGGCTTTCTGGGCTCTCCAAATCCTACCCCCAGGCCTGGCCTTACCTTGGTAGGAGCCCAGGCACACGGAAACGATCAGCACCCAGCCACTCCATTTGCTCTCCATGCCGTTCCTAAGATAGTCCTCAGTGGCTGGTTCCTCGCCTATGCTGCTCCCAGACTGAGGAATCTTGGAGGGGTTGGGAGAAGCAGTGAGAATCCACACCTACGCAGGGCAATTACCACACCCCTTGCCTTACACCTTGATTATAAAATCATCACCAGCTGCGAAGAGAGGGAGGGACCAGAGGTACTCCTGGGAGGTCAAGGGCTCAGAACCTGCTGCTCAACACGAACCTGGGCTGCAGGGGGTGGGCACGGACAGGGCAAACTGTCCTAGAGCCACAGGGTAGCACGATGCTCCTTGCATTTAAAAGGCATTTATTTTACTGCTAACAGAGCAAGGAAGGAGGACAAAAGGGAAGCCCCATTAAGTGCGAGTCAGCAGGGAAGGCCGGTATCAAGCGAGTCCCTCGGCCTGCGCAAGGCAGGGATTGCAACACGGGGCTGTTTCCTCACACCAGGCGTTGTGTTTGTCCGGGGAAGAGCCGCAGCAACCCCAGGCAAGCCTCCTCCACCTCCCACCACGCTCAGCAGAACAGAGAGGCTTGATAGGACACGCAGCCTGCAAGGCAACAGCAGTTTAATGGGAACCGAATCCATCCAGTCCCGGATTCCCAGTGTGCCTTCTCTCTTGGCTCTGCAGCCAAGGGGAAGCTGAACAAGATCCTTTGGCAACCAGCACATGAGGAATTGAAACACACAGTCTTACAGGTTTACAGAAGTTTTTATTGTTCATTAAGGAAGCTTTTGTGCAAAAAAAAAAAAAAAAAATTCAAGACAATGTGTTTTTGTTTGGTTTTTTTTTTGAAAGCAACTGCACATTTCCCCCAGCACGACTCAAGCGGGTCAGGTGCCACAGTCCACAGGAAGGGAGAAAACTACAGGGACTCCCGGTGGCAGCACAGGATTTCCCCAGCTCACCTCAGCCTGCAGCTCGCCAGCACAGATCCTCCACTGCTAAAAAACCCCAGGAAAATAAACTCTTCCCAGCCTGTCCAGCTGCTAAGGCAACCCCACCTCCCCACCATTAGATCCACCACGTTAAGAGAACACAGTCCTGTTTAAAACACCAAATACCATCCTACACACCGGGGTGTAACACAACCCATCCCTCCAGGGCAGCGATGCCAAAGGAAGAGCCCATTCCCTATCTGCTGTATCTACCCCAACTGGGATACACCACCAGAACACAGCACAAGCCTGCCAAGATAGAAAGCTGCAGGTAATTTTATATCTTTAGGGGAAATTTTCCTTTCTCTTTTCTTTTGAAGCATTTTTTTTTTTTCTTTCGAAGCATTTTATTTTTTCTTTTGAAGCATTCAGCAAACAGAAGAGACAAACCTCTATTGCCATCTGTCAGCGTTGCCCAGGCATTTCACATGTACAGAGTAACTAAAAACCTGAACTCCAGTGGTTTTCCAATGAAAAACAGCCTGCTTGCTGCTCCAGCTTCGTTACTGGAGCTCCTGCTCATCCCAGACACCGCAGGAACAGCAGGAGTTAGCAGCATCTTTCTGAACAGGACTGGAATTTTCAAAGCTCCACATCTGCCCAGCTGCTCCTTCCCGAAGGTCTCCTCAGAGCTACTTTGGTGCCTCCATTTTGGGGGTTTTGATCCAGTGTTTTGGGGATTAACTTGATCAGAATTACACACCAAATCCAAGGTCCCTCTCAAGCAATACACGATTCTCACTCCCAAGGGCCTGACACGTTCCCAGGGTAGCAGCCTGCCCTGAAGGGCTTTTTTGGCGGGATTTCAGGCCATTTCATTGGAATTTCAGAGAGGTATGCCAGCAGAGCTTCCAATACCTACTACAAGTGCTCCTACCATCTGCTCTGGATAAGAATTCATACCTCCACCTACTCAGGAGGGTGTCAGTGAGAACTGGTGGCAGCAGGGGAAGCTGCCCCCGAGCCTCACAGCGCCTCTGAAGTTTTAGATGACTGAAATACGCTACGGGAGAAAAAGCAGATCAAGGAACAAATGGGCAGTTTACAACAGGCCCCATTTTTCCACATGTTCCGCCCTCGATGCTGAACTCCCTTTGACATGTGCACAGCTCCTGCTGGCTTGTTCCTCCTCCATCTCCCACCTCCTCGGCACCCAGCCTGGCTGCATGTGGGAAGCTGCAAGACTAAGCAGAATTGAGCAACCAGGATAAGGAAAAAAAGGGAGTCATTCCTTAAGTACGTCAGCATGCCTCAAAAGACTGACATCCCACTGGACAGGGCTTGGCAGCAGAACACCCATGCTTAGACCCAGGAGCCCAAGGAAATCAAAAGGATGTGATCAAAGGCTGAGGTGGGGGGCGGTTTCCTGAGCTACAACAACACCACGAGCCACAAGCGTGGTCGCTCCAATGCAAAAAGCGTGATCGCTCAAATGCACCTCTTCAGGTTACCAGTGACTTTGAAAGGTGGCTGGGCACACAAAGCCCCCTCTTCTGCATCTGTAGAGCTTTGAAAATTCCAGCCAAAGGGGATTCCCGGATTCAGCATTATGCCTTAAGAGTTCCCAGACACAGAAAATTAACATTCGAGCCAGATGTTAAAAATGCAAAGCATGTAAAATCCTCCCAATGCTCCCCTACAGAAAGACACTTGAAAGTTTAGTCGCTATCTTGTTCTTTAAATTAAAAGATAAGCCTTGTCTCATTTCACCTTCTCTGTCATTCTTCCCAGCACCTAAAAACATTTCAGCCTACGAATTAAAAAAAAAAAAAAAATCTACAACACACTGACTATTTTTAGGAGCATAATGAGTTAAACTGTACAATCAGAGATATCTTTGTTAAGTCAACGATGAAGATCTGATCCTTCAACAGCAGCACTGCTACAGAAGAGTTACAATAAAGGAACTTGAAGGTCAAATTGTTAACGAGGCAGAGAGGAGGGACAGGTGAGATACAGCTCTCCGCCAACCTCGGCCCACATGTTTTAAGAGCCATGGCAAACTTTCAGAACTGGAAATTCTTCTTCTAGTTCCACACATGACGTTTGCAGTGATCAACAGCCTAAAGGGAAAGCAAGAGTTGATGTTAGTGGAAAAGAGGCTGTTTGCAAACCAGCGTGCATCTACACAATTCAACACCTGATCCTGGGCCAAGATCTCGGGAGCAAATCTGCTTTTCTTAAAATGAGCGATTTCGAAACGGACT
Organism: Pseudotriccus pelzelni; assembly: GCA_035584735.1. Classification (NCBI taxonomy): domain Eukaryota; kingdom Metazoa; phylum Chordata; class Aves; order Passeriformes; family Tyrannidae; genus Pseudotriccus; species Pseudotriccus pelzelni. The sequence continues at coordinate 1,890,355 of JAWMRA010000162.1, read as the reverse complement.
AGAATAAATAACATCCTCATCCCCACGCAGAAGCTTCAGGAAAGAAGGCTGATGACCCTTAGCCGCTAAAGCCTGGCAGAGAAAGCAATGCTGGAAGCCAGTTTTTGGAGCTTGATGAGAGATCATGAGACATGGTCTGGTGGCTGTGGGACTAACTGACTGCATATAAAGATGACACTGTGCTTTACTATAAGTTCTGAAATACCAGAAGGCAGGAGGGGACAGGAACAAAAAGTAGAGGAAAGTCAGCTTTGAGAAAGCTAAAGCCTATGAAAGACCAGCACTCTACTGGCTTTTTTAAACTGGAATACAGCCACTTTCCAAGTGTGGTAGAACCTGAAAGTGGCTCCTGTAAGGGGCTATCAGAGATCAACAGGAAGCTCGAGGCAGAGCCCTGCTTTACTTTACGTACATTGCACTGAGCAGCAGTGTCCATGTTCTTACACCAGTAACCTGGACCCCAGACACAAGCATCCTCCCCCAGGAGGGGCTGTTTAGCTGCTCCACAGACTCCGAGTTTCTGTGAAAAGAACAGCAAGAGAGAGAGAGAGAGTCAGCACCTTTCTAATTGCACCCAGAGAACAAGGCCAGCCTTACACCTGAACGAGGGTGGAAGCTCCACTGAGGTGGCTGCAGGAGCTCTCATGGAGATACAGCAGCAGCTGAACGAGCAGCCCCGAAGCTGGGACCTGACACAGGGAAAAATTAAGCTACCGCAACTCCTTTCAAAACTATCAAGTTTTGAAAAACAGACAGGGACTTTTCTCAAGAAGTGCCACTTAAAACTCCCACCACATTCAGGGCACACCCCACCCTGTCACTGAAGCTCAGCAGCGGATCTTTCCTTCTGTCATTCCCTGCACTGGGCTGGCACTCAGCTGTCCACTGATCCCCAGGCCTTGCACAACCACATCTGCTCCAAGCGTTCAGTGTGCTGATTCTTATTCCAGCAGAGTTTCCGTGTGCTGAGCACACTGGACGGTATCAGAGCCTGCACTCAATGAAACCAAATGCAATACTCACAGTGCAAACAAAAGTGGGATCCATCACCTCTGCCAGGAGTTGCACAACCACGGGTTCATACTGTTCCACAAACTGGATGCACTGTAACAAAGCACAGGTCGAGAGATTCTCCTGTTAGAGCCTCCAAAATAAGAGGAATATGTGGTTTGCACCAGGCAGGCTACCCCAACAACACACTCCAAAGGGAAAAAGCAGAGGCTTGAGCTCTGCAGATGGAAAAGGACTCAGCATGGCACTTATCACACAGTTTTTTACTACCTCATACCTGCCTGCAGCTGCCTGCAGACAGGTTATGAGAAGAGAAAGGAAAGGCCAAAAGGAAGAGAACCAAACAGGACAGACTTTGGGAAAAGAACCGAGCAGGACAAGCTTTGACTGCAAAGCTTAGTCTCTGATTGTGGAGATCACCGCTGTCCCGAGAGGAAAGCACAGGGAACCAGCTGGAGACAAACATCCTGAGCAGGACAGCAGCAAAGCAGCAACAACTCCCAAGCGCTTTTACCCACGGAGTTCCTATTCCCTTCAGATCAGGCAGCAGCAGGAGCACTTCCCATCAGGAAGAGTCTCTCTCCCTCTAGTGGAGAGGCCGTCTCCAGAGCTCAGGAAGACGCTGCTCTCAGCAGAGACTAACGGCACCATTAATAAATCAAGCACAGCTATTAAACAGCCTCGCAGCAGGAAGAGCTGTTCCACAGCTGCTTTAGGCCTGTGTATTCCATCTCTGGTAAAACTTACAAGCAGTTGCCACTTGCTGACACTCAGCAGCCACCTAATAAGATTTCCAGGTAAATCTCGATAGCGGTGGTCCCACAGGTGTCTCACTGGAATTAAGCCAGCCTACTTCCAATTACTCCATTAATCCCCTGAACAGGATCAGCGTTGAGGAAAAAATAAAACCTTCAGCTGTTCCCACCCACTGTTCTCAGAGGATTTCCAGGCAAACCTTTCCTGACTGCAAATTAGTACAACAATCCAGCCAATCAATTCAGGTCCTTTAAAAGCCTCCATCTATTCAAAGGACTGCCAACTCCCAAGGATGGGAAGTGAGAAAACCTAATCCCTCTGCATCCCAAACTCCCCCCAGATTCTAGTTGAGAAGACCATGGTAAAAACCAACAAGAGATACTGCTCTCTGGTTTTCCCAAACGCTCTGCAAGATGCCCCTGCCCATGGGAGGAGGTTGGACCTAGTCAGTCTTTAAGGTCCCTTCCAACGCAAAGTATTCCAGGACTCTATGTTTCATCCTTCTGTTCACCTCCATCTGCCTTGTCCTGACTGGAAGCCAGGCTGCCACACAGCAAGGCCGGTGAGGTCATTCCACGGGCTCAGATCAAGCCTGTTCCCTCTTTTTCTTTTTGTTCTGCTGCACATGAGAAGCTGTTGTGCTAATGAAGGGAAAAACCTGGGAAGGATCGGGTTGCTGGACAGAAGCCAGTCCCGGCTGCACCTGGTGGACAGTTTGTCTCCAGCCATGGACAAGGCATTTGGCCAAACACAGAGACCTCTGTTATGAGTACCTGGGCATTTATAGCAGAAGTAGAGACACTTGGGAGACGGACCTAAAATCAGCATGTAGACAAAATGTCAGGTGAAACACTCAGAAAGTGAGGTTAAGCACAACTGTCACCGTAGGACCCATGTAAACCCAACAAATCAACAAGGACAGTTCCCAACCCTCAACAAGAACGTGGCTTTTTAGTCCGCCTCCTGCCCAAACTCCTTACCTGATCACTGACAGACTCTGGCAGGAAGTGACACACTTTTTCCAGCAAAGCTTCGATTTCAGCTGTCGTGGCATTCTTCTCCAGCTCTTTGTCCGCATAAGCCACCACCATCTTGCAGATATCACAGAAGCCACCTGCAGGTTTCACTACAACTGAGGGGGAAAACAAAAACACAAACCAAACGTCAGCGCTCAGGTAGTTCTCCCCCCCCTCCCCATCACAGAAAGAGGCAGCCACCAGCAAAGCGTCCTCAAAGGAGATCTCATCCCAGGTGAACCGGCTCCTTTTGAACCCCAGACTCCTCACCACCCACCTGGCTGCTGTGGGAGCTTGTTGGCTGCGCAGCATTTCAGCATAACGCACACAGCCTCGGGATTCGTCGCCTCCAAGAGCATGTCAATGACGGCCTGGCCATAGACGTCTATGAAGTCCTTGCACTGGTCTTTGACACTTCCTGGGAACAGGCGGCAGATCACCTCCATTTCATGCACGATCTCCTCCTGAAGCACAAAGGAGGGCAAATGAGGGACAGGAATTTCACAAGCACGTCTTTTCAGTCCCACCCAGGACAGGAGTTTTGCTGTCACGAAGGCAGGCAATAAAATTACCTTCCCTTCCCCTCTCCCACACAGCCCCCTTTCAGCCACAGCCGAGGAAGAGGTGCCATGCCCACCACTTACACACCTCTGTCTTGTTGCTCTCCAAGAGGCCAGTCACTTCTTTCACCATGGTCTCGCATATTTCACACACGGAAAAAGTCTGCTCTTGAGCTGGGGCCTTCTCTTGAACTGAGGCCTTCTGAGCACACAGAAGAAACACACAAACAGTAAATCAGCACCGGACCACCCTTGACAGGGGCAATTCCTAAAAGATCAGTTCAACAGCAGTCACATGCAGCACGCTCCTTTACCTAGAGCTGTTCTCAAAGGGTCACACAGAACTCAAGCCCAGCCCTTCTGAATGAACAGGCACTTTGTATGACTAATTAAGACTACAATCCCCAGGCTGCATAAGGAGGGGAGTTGAATTTAGTAGGCACAGAGAAACAAAACAATTCTACAAACAGAAGTCAAGGTAAATATATAGTGCTTTTTAAAATACATTAACTGAGGACAAATTTTCCTAGAATTGAGAGCACCCTCCTGATTGCAAAGGAAACCTTTAGAGAAGCCAAGGTGCTTCTTCAAACTCAGAGATTCGGCATTCTGAGCCTGGTCTCTCACCTGCACAAGCAGAGTGCTGCCCCATTATTAAAAGGGATCGAAGCATAACTTCAAACATGAAGCAAAACTCAAACTGAGCAATTTACATTTGAGGTGTCGTTCAGAACTGCTGGGACAAGAGTTCCCATTTCAATCCTGAAGCATTACCTTGTAGCTTTGGTTCAGTGTGGGCTCTGCTGTTCCAAAAACTAAAAACAGTTCTCCTACTTCACAAATCAGCAACAGAAACAAGAGGAGGCCAGGAATTTATATGCAGGGAGACCTGGATTAGTCTGTGCACAAAAGCTCACGTCTTTCTGTCAGTTTGTTACACTAAAGCAAAGAGGAAAGCGAAGCTGGTAAGTACAAAAAGTCCATTTTACCTCCACAGTTTCCATTTTCACCTCATGGACCACTTGAGCTGGCACCAGAGGCTGAAGGGGGACAGACTTCACGGAAGCACAGAACCCAACCATGGCACAAATGTCCTTTGGTTGCTGGAAAAAGATGCATAAGCAATTTTTTTAAAGTCTAGAAGACTCTGTCCTTTCTACAGAGCCTGTGAGCAGGAACAGAGAACAAAGTTTTAAAAGGCTCCAACACAACCAGAAGTTCCGTGACTACTTCTACTCCAAGTATTGCCAAAGCATTTGATATGGTTACAGGCAGGACAGCTACCAGGTGAAATTTAGCAGTTCCTTTTTAAGAGGAAGAGGTTAAAAACCCCACTTAAAATCCCCATTTACCATCAGCCACACTACGCAAGCCCTTCAAAAGGAGTTGACTTAAGAGCTACCAACACCAAAACAGGCCACCAGCGTCACTTTAGACCTGCATCCACAAAGCTGCTCCCCAGCTTTAAGGAATCACGAAGAGGCCAATTATCCTGACTTCAGAAGTTCACCCAAAAGCTGAAAGAAATGCCTAGAAGAAAGGACTTCTTTCCTCATCGACAAACTACCTTCTTTAAAGCTGCCAGTAACATCACATTCTGCAAACAGAAACAGTTTCTCGCATTACTGAACACAGCCTACAAGAAACAAAAGTTAAGCTTGTTAAAACTTAAGCCTAACCATTTTCACTGCAGTAACCTTATTCCCAGTGTTTTTTTCACAGTAAGAGAACAGCAAAGAGAAACAAAGTCTTGAAAAAGGCTTTCTAAGCGTTTCTCAAAGGTTTTGGAAGCATACACTGCTAAACGCAATGAGGCAAACAGCTCTAAGGAGGCTTTGATACCCAAAGTGAGAAAGGCTGTACAGAGCAAGACACAAAACTTGAGTTTTCCCACCTGAAGAGTCCTTAAGAAAAAAAAAAAAAAAAAGACACCCTTGGTCCTACAGGTAATTAGAAGACCGTATCCCATCCTGTCACAAGCTTCCTACAGCAGAGGCTTATGCCAGAGTTAATACATCACATGCCACAACCTCATGCACAGGCAAAAGCACAGTCTCAAAGACACTGTGCTGCTTTAGACTGCTCCAGGCAGCACCTTTAAGTCAAGCCCTTTGGTTCATGCATTGTAAGAAGCAATTCTAGATATTAATGTTACAGCAACTCCCACATACACACAGCATGTTCTCTCGCTGAGAGGTGACAGACACAAGGTCTCGCAGGTCTGGGTGAATTAAAAGCTCAAATCGCTTAGGAAGCAGGAGTCTAAAGGCCTCCCACACATCTTTTCAGTTCATGTACTTCAAAAATATCTATACTACTGTTCTAGATTTAAAGGCTGACCAAGAAGAGACCCTGGGACAGCTTTGCTTGAGCCCAGACTTTAAGCCAGCAGCTGGCAGAAGCCACTGCTTTGTCCACATCTGTCCTTCTTCTAGGAGAGTGATCACATTTCCTGCTCTACTGGCCAAAGCATAATCAAGCTGAAATCTTTGTAGCACAAACTGGTATCTGGAGCTGGAAGCAGGACTGATGCACTGGAGGAAGCCTAGTCTTTCTCTGTTTTAATGACATAAGTATCCCTTGTATCTGTCAACACTGAGTACAGTCACACCATGTACACAGCTAATAGAGCAAGAAGTGAACTACAAGCCCTTTAACAGCAAAAGGTGAACTACAAGCAGGCTATCATCAGAGGCAAGGTGCTCACATACCTGATCCTTCTGTTGACAGGGGAGATTGGAGACAGAGGAAGAAAGGAGAAATTAAAGATAACAGTTAAGAGAACAAACACATCAAGCACTTGGAACTGCATATATTCTTTCCATGAAGATAATGGAATATGACACAGTCCCCACCCCAAAGATCCTTAGCACTGATAACTCACGTTTAATTGCACAGTGCTGACCAGCGTTACTCATTTGCGGTTATTAAGGCATCCTGGGCAAAACACTACCTTGCAAAGAGTCTGGGCAACACTCAGGCGGATGCAAGGTGTGGTCATATTCCAATTTCAGGTACTAACAACACACTGCATTGCAATGCTCAAAATGAGAAACCAAGTGTTGCTGGAACAAAGATTGACTTCCCTCCACCAAATACTTAAAAAACAGGATAAGTAGACTTTAGCAACTGGAAACAAAAAAAGGCCACTGTGTTGCCAAATTCAGGTTCAAGTCAGCCACATATTCTACTCAGAAATTCACCTATAGTTTGTTATGTTACTCGTGGCATCTAGGGACTGCATTCCCTAGGAAAAGGCGTTTTTTCTTTTAAAGGCTGTGAGATCATAGCACGTACAAAGAGGTGCTACAGAGGTGGTCAGAGGTAAATGTATGTTGCTGCAGAAGACCAGAGCTGGTGCAGTACCAATCCCTTTCCATGGGTCCTATCGAGAGCCCGGAGAGCAGGGCCCTCGAGATAGCAGCTCCAGCAGAAGGGTGTTTAGTCTTGCTTCAGAAAGAAGCAACACTTGAACTAATTTTGCAACACTGTGCCAGACAATTCTAGTACATTTTAATGTTGTTGGGGAGGGGGGAAGTGGTGTGAGCACAGGACCGAGATAAAAAGCATATAAAGGAACACGAGTAATGTATCTTCCACATTTCAAAGGATTCAAGTGCCTTTTGCACCACAGAAGTGAATTCCTTGTGAAATGAAAGGAAGTGCTAAAGAAAGCATTCTGAAATTGAAATCAGTATCCAATTAATTGCCAAGTTCAAAGAATTACCAGCCAGACTTACAGGGCTCTCCCCAGAGCTTTACTGCAGTACGTGTTCCCTGTTTCCAAAGAAGTTAGCTATACAAACCAGAAAAATTAACTGAGAGCAAGTATTATATTCTGCTTATCTTACCATGTGCATCATCATCTGGATAGCCAAGTCAGAATATTCAGAGACATAGGTCTTGCACTGCAGGAAGGGGGTAAAGAAAGTCTTGTGACTATCAAACCACTTGTGCTGTGGAGTTCATCTAGAATTTTCTAATACATCTCAAGGCATTAATTTACCTGCTCTACTTAATAACTATTCTGCTGTCTTTAGGAGCTTGTCCCAAATACAAGACGGCAATTCAGGTTACACAGTCACTTCTCAGGTAACTGCTTATCTGAGGAGTCCTCTTCTCTTCCTCCCCCTCCTGATATGACCACATTACCCTGCCCGATCATTTTGGTGAAAAAGGCCCTTAAGGGCTAGAAGCAATCTGGAGTCTTTCTCTTCCTCCCCAGTCCCACACACCCCCCTCAACTTTCCCGACCATCACGTTTACAATTTCAGCGCTATTGTTACACTGTGTAACTATTATACCATGTATCCTACGTGGAACACAATCTCCTTTGCGTTATTAAACAGAGAATACAATAGAGGGGATTAAGGCCCTGAGCAAACAAACTATTTTGTGTTTGCATTCAAGAACAGATTTTTGTTTTCAGCTGAAAAGGACAGCTCACCATATCGGACATTCCGGGTCCCAAACGGTCACACTCCTCCTTGGCGTGAGCCACCAAAGACTTCACAAAAGATGAGTTTGTCTTCACAGCTTCCTGAACATCGGTGACCAGCTGAATGCAATCCTGGCACACATCCCCGCTCGCCTGGACAAAGAGGGAAAGGAAACCCAAATTGACATAACTTCTCACGATGTGTTTTGGAAGCTTCTGTTCCTATCAAGTTTTACAAGCTATTTTGAGCTATATACAAACCTCAGTAAATGCTCTGTAGAAGACTTTAAAGCCTGAGCCAATACAGAGGCAAGCTACTGCTGGTATGTGCACCAGCCACTAGATGGAGATTAGGTACGTACTTGGCTCCAAAACCGAGAAAACAGTAAAGATACCCAATCTTCAGAATCTCTTGGTTTTGTTACAGACCACAGCAGGGTTTCTAAATCTGGCAATAGATCTGACCAGCTCCACCCACAGCAGCTTGTTCTGCACCCACTCACTGCTTAACTCCCACACTCTGCCTTCCTACGGACACTCAGCCTCTGCTCCCAGGCTCATTGTCTCATCCACTCCCCTTTGTCAACTATTTGTTCTTTTCCAATCAACCTCTACATTCACAGAGGTAAATACTTCCCCCCAAGGGCACAGCTAGCAGGTTACTCAGAGTGGAGGCAGAGCTGTTCTTCACCACTGGTGACAAACTTTCTCTCAGAAGAAACTGTTTCCAGTGAGACCTGCTTGATTACCCCAGACCCCGATGGGAACAGCACAGCACTCGTCTTGTCTTCACAGACTGCAGACCTTAATCCAAGATTATACACGGGGTCCACCCTGGAAGAGCCCTGCACCCTTACCTTAGGCTTCTGCTTGGGTTTGTCCTCAGGGTACAGGAGAAGAGGCACGTTAGCCATGAATGGGGATGCCAGTTCAGAGAAATCCAGCTCCGGGATCTTGTTGGTCTGGAGCTGTTTCTGAAGCTTCATGGCCGCAAGGTGCTTCTGAAGGGACTGGCACAGGGCAAGGGCACTGCACACAACCTCAGGCTTATCCTACGAGGGACAAGATACACTCATAAAGCTCCAAACTCACGTCACTTCTGTACGAAGTCAAGAGTAGAGAGTCATTCAGCTGAAACGCGACAGACAGGGGAAAAATGTTTCACAGCAAGGAAGCAGGCTTCAAACTCGCACTACTCACTGCCACAGCGGTGATCCAAACAGGATTGAAGGATCACATGCACAGCCCCATGCAGAAGAGAAATCTGGGCATCACAGGAGCGTGGCTTTTAATCCCAGCAGTTGAAAATTATCTACTTACTAGCTCTTCTTTGATCATATCCATGATAACTGGTAGGTAGGAATCCACAATTTCTTTGCACTCAGACACCAGGCCTGGGTCAGGAAGAAACTCGCACGTCTTCTCCAAGTAAGAGCGGATCTCCTCCTGGGAAAGATGAGGTAGGCATGGATAGATTATCCCTCTCTCTCAAACGCTCTCTACATTCCCAAAATGCACAACACAAAGCCTCAAACAAGCTCCTTGGACTCAGATAGGTCAAGGCAGTGGCAAGCACTAGACGGGGGTTTTTACACTGTAAGTCTGTTTTCCCCGGTCCTGACCTTTGGTGAGACCCCGCCAGAGTGAAAACACGCAATGCTGCTTGCAAGGCCTTGCCCCAGTAGAACATTTACACTTAAGAGGAGGAAGTGAAATTATGGACTAGGGGGACAGTGACTTGTTTAGCCCACTGGCACAAGAAGAATTTTATTAGGCATCTACAGTCAATCAGAAATGTGTTAAAGCATGAGAGGCTCTAGAATTTGCTAATTTCTAAACCAGTAGAGGCTGTTTAAAAGTCTTTTCCCCTGTATTCTAGTCCCTTTCAACATCTGCTGCTCATGTTAGGAAAATAACACGGCCAACTGTTCCAGCCCCTCACCACGAGGTCTTGTTAGGACCACAAAATCAAAGGGAGTTCTGGGATGAGGAGAAAGGGAGCTCTGCTTACCTCAGTGCCATTGTCCTTCAAAACCTTGCCAGCCACCGTCACGAGCTCCTTACACAAGTCACAGGGGATACTGCTCTGGAGAGAGAAGCAGAGAGTTACTCTGAGAAAGACTTAAGTGCAGGGTGTAAACAACACAAAGCACTACATTTGGAATTGAAATTAAGGAAGAAATACGGGCTAAGGCTGGGGTGGGAAGAGGTGTTTCAAACAAAGACTGAGGCCATCTCAAGCATGTCCAGCTCCAGTTTCTTCAGTAAATCAACAAGGCATGAAGAAGCTGGCATGCTACCACCTGTTCACCGCAACTAGTTCCAGTCCCTTGAAGCATACTGTCCCAAGAAGCCTTCTCCTGAATGTTTTACCTTACTCTTCGCAGAGTTCACACTTGCTGGAATCTAAGAATGTTCCAGGCAACTTGCCTCATTTTAGTTGTGCTCTGACATTCCTCCCTTTCCCTAATTTCCCCTAACCTGAAATATCTCAGCACAGACACAGCCAGTGTGGACTGAACGCCTCTGTAAGTAAAATGCCTTTGCCCCCCCCTAAAAAGCTGTGAAACAATAGCCCAAACTACAGCTACACCCAGTAAAGCAGCCCTCATATTTAGTGCAAATGCAACCTGAGGGGCTGCACTAAACGTAACATTTCTACCACTGTTTGTCACGGCTTTCATAATTTAGCATATGCTGGAACACGAACTTTTGAGAAAGACCTGAAGAAGCGCAAAGCTGTTTTCGTAATAACTCGTTGCTCAAGTGGACTCCATGAATTAGGGGTCAGCAATAAAGAGGAACGAGTGAAATCCACTAGCTCCATTCCATACATTGCTCGCTGATTGTGCAACAGGTCACGGGAGAAGTCAGCAGGCAAGTTGTGCAAGGCAGAGCAGTGAAAAGCAGCCTTTATCTAGCGCCTAAATTAAGGCACAGCGATCAAAGCAGAGCCAGACGTAGCACTGACTTGGGAAACCTTCCTCAGCACGTGGGAACTCAGCTGCAGGTGGCGGGGGAAGAGGTGCGAGCAGCGGGTACTCACCACGGCAGGCTTGTTCCAGACGTTCTGCTGGCAGTGCTTCACCGCCCCGCACTGCGACGCTGTGCGGATGCTCTGGCACCACACCTCCGGCCCCTTCACACACTCCTTCTGCCACAGCACAGGGCTGGCCACGGCTGCCAGAGAGAAAAACAACCATCCTTCAGTGATTCCTGCTCCAAAGCAAGCAGGTTTAACGCTGCGCAGTTATAACCGCCTCCTCTCTGGTACAACACTTCGGTTTATTAGCATATTTTAAGCACGTTTCAATCCAGCAAGTTTTTGCTGAAACACGAGCCCCGAACGCAGATTTACACAAAGAACCAGAAAAACCACAGCAGTTGAAGCTCCCTCGTGAAGTGCCTGAGCCTCAGCAACTCAGCAGTCCATCCCCGCCATCAGACACCTTTTGTAAAAAAAAAAAAAGCCAAAATACAAACCCCCACTTTGCTTAGCACACAAGAACTATCAGATGACTTGAAACAGGGAAACTGTTCACTGCAGAAATCTACACTTCAGACAGCCGATTCCCAAGGCTACAACCTCCCTGTTCTCCTGTTCCACTGTCACTTCAGCCCCGAACCAGCCCAGAATTGCTGTCTGCATTCCTCCTCCCACGTGAACCACCCTGTTCTCACACAGCAACTCAGAGAGGAAACTCATGGGATTAGAAGCCACAGCAATGTACACATTACATGGAAGACTTAAGAGCAGGTACAGACCAAAACACTGATGATAAACAGAAAGTTTTAATAAACAACCCAAGGAATGTTCTATCATAGTTTTTGAACCACTAAATCTATTCTTCTGTTTTTTTCTCTTGGTCAGCAATTCAACTGTGTACAGAAATATCTGTGGGGGTGAAAAGAAGCATCAGTCCTTGTCTGGACATGACCTCCCATCCCACGTCGAATTGCCTTCCGACCTATAAAGTTTACAAGTAAAATACAGAACGCCATTTCTGAACAATTTCCCTAAAGAAATGTAAAACATCTGCACAATGAGAAAGCAACAGGAAAAGTGACTCAACTGCACCTTTTTGCTGACTTTTCAAGCTGCCTTTTTTTTTTTTTTTTAGTTGTGCTGTCTGGACTGGACACCCAACTGCTCCCAGGTTCTAAAACCACCCCACCTGTCAAGTAGGCTCAGTTTCTTCGGCAGTGCCCTACGCTGCACTAACCTGTGAAGAAACAACTCCTGCAATCCTGCAGCAAACAAGCTCCAACAAAATCTACCATGGTGCAAAGCCTACAAGGCACTGCTGTCAAAGTTTATAATAACAAAAACACCGAACCAAAACACAAACTCAACCTGCTCTAAGCCATTACCTGTACAGGTGTCGTTGAGGATCTTTGCATCAATGCTGTTTACACATGACAAAATCCTGTAAAATTACACTGCCAGCCAAGAGGCAGGAGTTAAGCTGTTTCATCCCTACAAAGTTCTAACAAGGTTACGGCAGACTAACCATCGCTTTTCCATCTCTCATGTCTTGTTCTCAGCCATCAGGGGATCAATGTAACAGCTGAATTACCAGTGCATGTACCAAGGTGCACAGCCACAACACATCAAACAGCCACACAAACACTGCTTTATAGGTGGCATTCTGCAGCCTTCTCAGCTGTTGATTTAATAAAGCCTGTTTACACTGGATTTCAGAGGAATGACCCATTTATTTCAAGAAAGACGTGCTTTGCACGCTTAATCTCTTACACAAGAGCTTGGAGCTTGCCACCCTCTCTCCCAGAAAAAAAGCCCTGACTGCACATTACTGCTGAGCAAGACAGCACACCGGGGCTGCTTGTGAAACTGTAGGGGGAAAAAAAAAAAGACTTCAAAGCTCCTAATAATGTATGGTCAGCAAAATATTTACAGCCTATTCTAAACTCCAGCACTATGGATCTGGGAGCACGAGAATAGTTAGTTTTCAAAGTCCGACTGGCCAGCCAAAGAGCTGTCAGCTCTGGCAGGGTGACAATAACCAAGTACACACTCGGTTGAGGGAAAGTTATTCTTCTCTTTTAGATACTGGCATTGAACAGTGGTAAGAAGGCTCTGGAAGGCAGAGTCAAGCTCTGAATAAAGTCAAGCAAGACCTGGACTTTAAACAGTGGAATTAAGGGCTCCCAACTATTTGCAAGTACAGATTTTAACCTACGCTTTTATTCCTGCAAATCAAAGAAAATTACTGCCCTTACACTGAAACTTACTGCAAAACTACAGATCTAAACTACATAATTCAAACTACAGTTATTCCAAGCAGTTTCTCAAAATCTTGCTCTGAGAGAATGTTTAGAAGCCAAACTGAGGCATTTGTGCTGTAACTTGCACTGGTTTGATCTGGCTCTTAATAAAGACCTTTCAGGTTCTGTTTGCTTCTTTAAGATCCTGTCACTGCACGACTTTTCAGATCCATACCGGCTTCAGCAGAATGTCCAACAGCTAATCTTGCTGCTCCTTCCTCACAGCCCTTAATAATAGGTTGTTAATAAGTGCATGACAAAAATACTACACTTCAGATTTATTCTTACTGATCGGCTTTTTTGTCTGAGAGTCTTTAACAAACTCCCTGCTGCATGGCTTCTGTATCAAACATCCTCACACAGTCACAAATGCTCTGACTTGTTCACAAGGAGGGGGGGAAAAAAAGGCTCAAAATTAGACTGACCTTTGACAGTGTATTAACTAACCAATGGCTCTGACTGCTCTGCTTCCCTGCATCCCAGCTCACCAGCTTGGAAGGAGAAAAACGAGGAGTTTCACGGCCACATTTTGTTCAGATTCTGCTCAAAGCACTGCCACTGAGCACAAAGTCACTTGGAATTCGAGAAAAAGGACATTAATGTTACCTGCCACCCCCTACAGAGGGCCATACACCATCTCAGAAGAACTTGGGAGCAGCATGGATGGTGAAGAATAAGAAGAAAACTGTTCATAAGCCACTAAACACTGAAAACTAGCTTTAGGATGGAAGCAAGCGCTCCAAATACTTTCTCGCTGGTATTATTTAAAGTCCTCACTCCTGCACAACATCCGAGGAAGAAGAAATGCCACTATCCCTACAGACTTTTGCCAAAAGAAGGCCACAGGCTCCAAACCCGGATCAGCTACGGCATGAGATGAATACTTACCTACAGAAACAGTCTCGAAACAGCCTTTGCTGCAAGAGGTGCAACGCCTAAACATGGCGTTTCACATCCCCAGCACAGCAGCAGCCCAAGAGAAAGCAAGGCTTACAGTGACAGCTCTCAAAGGGATAACAGTTATTTCTGGCCTCCCTTTATTTTATATATTGTTCTTTATCTAAGGTCATCCGTTTTTAAACGGATTTCTCCTTTCTCTGTAGGTTAGCTCTCAGCAGGCACACCTCATGCCCATCGAGATCTGCCCTCCCCTTCCTTGAAGTTCTGGCAAGCCAATGCTTTTAGAGCACTGAACAAGTTTATCTGTGAAGGCCAGGGCGTTTCTTTAGTCGTCCCCTTCACTGGTTCCTCCCTCCCTGAACTGCTTCAGATACGGCTTCTTCAATTTAACAAAAAAACGGCCTTTGCTCTACCAAGTTTCTCCTAAATTAAACAGTGCAACAAAACGGAGGAGAAAAAAGACCTACAACACCCACTCCGACCTCTGTGGCGAGACAAGAGAAATCCTCTCCCAGAACTGGCGTTGCCTCGGAAAGGCTGAAGCCGAACAACACCATCAAAATACTCTAAGGGTAAGAAGGGTAACAGCAGTAAAGGAAGGAGGATCCTTTGATCTGAGGCCCAGGTCAGCACCCCAACACTGCCAAAAGACCAGGAACATACACAGTCCTGCAAGTGACAGCTGCCAGGAATCCACATAAAAACCAATTTAAAGGCCGTGAAGATAAAGGGAAACGTGCAACTCGCTCCCACGGTGGTTCTATCCTCCTTACTTCGGCAACTGTGCATTGTTTCACTTCTCCAAAGCAGCAAATGCTCAGCTCCTTCCTCCACACTCGGAATGGAAACACGAACACACAGACAGGGTTAGGGCAGCAGAGGTGAGAGCCCCCTCAGGAAATACCCCCTGTTCTCCTTGGAAAGCTTACAGAGCCATGCATGTGGAAAGCACAGCTCAGTTCATCACTTCTCTCCAGGAAACAGGAACCTGAAATGTCTTATAATGGCAGTAATGTCTGGATTACCATCCTGCAAGGACAGCTACAGGAAAATTGGTAGGTAATTACCTGTCTTGAGAAAAACCTTCCATTCCCTCAAGCATTTGTATTACTCATCTTCCAAGGAGAGCCGGCCTGCATTTTTTTCACCGAGATTCTTAGAAAAGCATCCTAAGAAATCCCATCCAAAGCTGTACTGAAGTTACTAATGAGGCTTCTGTGGTTGTGCTTTAAAGTTAATACCTTATGTAAGTTTCTATGAACAGGGGTTTGAATGAGCCAGACCAGATTCCCTAAAGAGCCAAAGGATGAACCTGAAGACTATCACCCAGGACACCAAGGAATTCAACTTGAAGGCTCCAGCCTCCTTCAAACCAAGCTGTTAGGAAACCCCTGGAGTGAGCAACACAGTTACAGAAAAATTAACCTGTAAATTGGGAGGGAGGGAAAAACAAAAGAAACAAAAACCCAAACAAAACCCCATACCAAAAAACAGAACAAAACAAACAAACAAAAACAAGAAAATAAAAAGAAAAAACAGGAAAGCACTGAGCTGCTCTTCACCTCAACGGGTTGAAGTCAAATGTGGAAGATAATCTGGGGTGCTGTCAACTCTTATGCCTTAACAGTCTAACTTGTCCTAGTATATTAACATATTCATCAGGAGGGGATGTTTTTTTCCAAGGTTCCCCGCTTAGCAACGTTAAAACAAAAAAGACCATTCCTTATCTCCCAGAAACACCCACAGATCAAGTGAATGCATCAGTCTCTGACACTCTGTGCTCTGTTAGTTACTGACTTTTCCCCACTTCTTTTGAGGACTGCAAAAGTAAAGTGTTTCTAAGTTAAAGAAGTCAAGAGGGATCAACTTCTCCTCACCAAGTCTTACAAAGTGTCTACAAGTCAAGGAGTGACCTCAACCTGGAGTTTTCTGAAGGGCTCAATACTCCACAGCCTCTCTGGTCAGTTAATGAGTAAAACTTCAAAAGTTGTAACCACATCACACACCAGTGACTCTTGCCAGAGGGCTACTACGCCTCTGGATTAATGAGGCAGTAAAGTGACCACAATATTTGAGAGATTACAGGCAATTTGCAGGAAAATTAGACGAAATCTGGCTGGCTGTTATTAGCATTCCAGTTTAAAAAAAAAAAAAAAAATCACAGTCTTCCTGTTCGACATCTACTGATGAAAAACCAAGCACGAAACGTTTCTAACCAGTGTGATTCACAAGAAATGAGTTTTGAGTTAACAACCGCAACCAGGCTCTTCCTC
Source organism: Pseudotriccus pelzelni (assembly GCA_035584735.1). Lineage (NCBI taxonomy): Eukaryota > Metazoa > Chordata > Aves > Passeriformes > Tyrannidae > Pseudotriccus > Pseudotriccus pelzelni. The sequence continues at coordinate 1,874,115 of JAWMRA010000162.1, read as the reverse complement.
AAAGTGGGGAACAGGTTCCCCTTTTGGCACATGCCTCTGCCTCAGGTGCTCCCTCGCTTTCCTCACCAGCAGACAAGCATGGCAAGAGGAGCAGTTTCTGTACGTACAAGAAATCACAATGAAGTTAAAGAGAGCAGAGAACTGGATGAGTCGAAACAGTAAAATCACCTCTACTGTCCCAATAAATTGTCCCAGTTACTTCCAAGGCTGCAAGGGAATAATTTCCAGATAGGCCAGAGGTCGCTGCCAAGCAGGCCCTGGCTTCTGCCTGAGATTTTTTTATGACAGAATCTGCAAGAGGTAACTGGATGTTCAAGGGCATCTGGAAGTCACTCAGCAGGAGCAAGTGGTCCCATACAATACAATAAGATATTCCCCAAAAGCTATGAGAAGCATTTTTCCCTGCAGCAGATCCCTGTAGAAATACACCAAAACATGTTGGACATACTTATCGTCCATGTCCATTATTTCTGGTTTTGTTTTGAGGGGTTTTATCTGGGGGGGTTGGGAGGGGGGGAGGACAGGACAGGTTTTGGGTGAGTCTCTGCAGAATTCCTGTACTTAACATCCCCAGGCAAACAAATGCACACCACAAAGAGTGGGGAAATCTGCTATCTGACATCTGAAACCAAACACTGCCCCATGACCAAACACAGAGAAGCGCTGCCCTAAAATACACACACTTCAAAGACCCCAGAGGCAGCCCTTTTAAATTACAACAGGCACTCTGATATTTTAATAGCAGCAAATTAATTGAAGGAAAAAAAAAAAAAAAGCTGCTACACAAGAAAAAAAGTAAAACAGAAAGTGAAAGACTGAAGACTACAGATATGACAATCCCTTTTCATGTCATACAGTTATAAGGCGTTGCCCCAACCTACTTAGAAGAATCATATCTATGTGAGATACTGAAACAAAAATCCAGGGGCAAGCAGCAGTAACTGGCTCCGCTTCCCCCACAGGTAGAAAATAAAAACCTTCCTGCATTTTCTACCGGAAAAACCTTTCCTGAAATAGCACAGCCCAACCTCCCCCCAACCCGGAGAGCCTCAGCCGCATCAGCTGACACAATGAGTTTCGCTGACAAGCTCCCCCTCTCTTGCTGCACCCTCTCCATCCTCTGGGCGCTTCGGGGGGGGCTCCCGGAACACCCCGTGTGCGGTGCGTGGAACAGCGCAAACCCGAGCGCGAAAAGCCCGCACCGGGCTGGGGCAGCTCCGCGGACGCGATGGCGCATTCGCCGGGCGTGACCGAGCAGGAAGAGCGAACGGCCTTGCCCAGCTCCTCCAGACACGACCAAGAGCCGCTCTTTCTATTTATAAACCTCCTCGGCACGCCGGGGAGGAGGGATTGTGCAAGGGCAGGTTCACCCAGGGCACATGACTGGTGCGCTCCCGAAGCGCCGCTGCCCTGGGACGGCCGTGAGGTGCCTCAGACCCCGTTATTCCTCCAACAAACAAGGGCCTCACTTGTAAATAATCACAGGACCATTCGGGTTGGAAAAGCCCTCCAAGGTAGAGCCCCATCCTGTGACCGATCCCCACCCTGTCACCCAGCCCAGAGCACTGAGTCGTTCCCTGGACACCTCCAGGGCTGGGGACTCCAAACCTCCCTGGGCAGCCCCTGCCATGGCCTGACCACCCTTTCCAGCAAGAAATTCCTCCTGATCTCCAACCTGACCCTCCCCTGGCACAGCCTGAGGCCATTCCCTCTCCTCCTGTCCCTGTTCCCTGGGAGCAGAGCCCGACCCCCCCCGGCTCCCCCCTCCTGTCAGGGAG
>JAWMRA010000162.1:1806558-1859596 GCA_035584735.1 Pseudotriccus pelzelni | reverse complement strand
CAACCTGGCCTTGGACACTTCCAGGGATGGGGCAGCCACAGCTTCTCTGGGCAACCTGTGCCAGGGCCTCATCACCCAGTATTTCTTCCCAATACCTCATTTAAATCTACTCTCTGTCAGTTTGAAGCTGCTGTGCTCTCGCTCCCACAGCCTGGCTGGCTCATCATGTGCTGTTCTCTGCACCCTGGGCTGATTCACTCCCCTAATCCAGTCAAGAATAATCTGCTTCTGCGAGTCAGGGCCCGTGGCAGGGGGGTGGAACGGGGTGATCCTGAAGGTCCCTTCCAATTTAAACCAGTCTGGAATTCCGTGATGATCCTGTGGTGTCTCCCTGCATTTGTTTTCCATCGTTTCCTTCTTTCTGCTCCCAGCAGATGGAGCTGCCAGCGCTTAAAAGGGGCGGAAGTGGTTTGGGACATGGATCAGCCCTGCTGCTCTCTGAGTTCAGTGTTTCTAAAACTAAAAAGACGATATTGTGCAACGACCTGTGATGTAGGTTTAGTCCCCTACAGAACACCTCAAATTTTACCCCGAAAAAGTTCATTTTGTCCTCTACAGATTAAAACAGATTAATCTGTCCCCTACAGATTAATACCAAAAGAATATCTCTATCTTATCCCCAAAAGGTTCATTCTCTCCCTTACATATTACCTCAGATCTTCCATCAAAAATATTCATTATCCTCAATTGATTACATCAAGTTTTATCCCCCAAATTTCCCCCACCTGTCTGCAATATATTACCACAGTTTACCTTAAAATGCGCATGGCTTCAAGATTTACCCCCCAAATGTTCATTTTGTAGGCATTTTTTAGATCTCCTACATTTTACCACCAAAAAAACCCCACTGATTACCTGTAGATTATTGCAAATTTTCATTCTGTCCCATATGGATAATCTGAGATTTTACCCACAATATATTCAATGTCCCTTTACAGATTACCTAAAGGCTTGCACACAAAATTTTCTCTACCTGTCCACTAACTGATTACCTCATTTTTACCTCAAGTTGTTCATTCTCCTCCCCACAGACTCAGTATTTACCCCCACAATGTTAATTTTTTCCCCTACTGATTAAGTAGATTTGCCCACCCAAGAAACAACTGATTACCTCTATTTTATCCCCAAATTGCTGAAGCAGATCCTGCGAGGTGGGATAACGCTTTTTTATCCTGACAGTGTTCTCCTTTACACGACTGGTTCAGGTGTAAAACTCCTCCCTGGGGGAGGCGCCGGGACATTCACACCCTTCTGATAAGGCATCACTGGCAAACCCGCGCTGACGTGAGAGGCTGCTGTGCCCTCTTAGGTGTCAGAAACCATCGAAGCCCCCCGAAGTGCCCCCAGACTCATTCCTGGGGCTTCCATCAGAGAACTGCACATGATCCACAGTGTTACCTGACTGTGTAAAACTCCCCCCTCAGGGGAGGTACCTGGGCGTTCCCTCCCGAAACTGAGTGTATATTAACCCACTGAACTCTGGTATTTGGGAGCTTCTTCCACCCACAACGGATCAAGACTCAGGCCAATCAACATCTAAATTGCAACAATCAAGTGTTGTCACTGGATCCACTGGTGCTGAGATCTTTCCCCTATCTGCTCTTCTCCTTTCTTTCTAATTCTTCCTTTTCCTCATATATTTTCTTAAGTGATAATTTTATACTTTTATACTCCTATACTTCTACAGATAATAACCAAAACAGGTACATACCTTCTTTCCATTGCAACCAAATTGTTCCAAAATAAACCTGGCATATATATATGTATATATATAAACACTGGTCATTCAGCGTCTAATTCATTCACTCTAATCTGCCTCGAGGGATCTATTAACAAGAACCTCAGTTATCCACCTTCAGGGATAAGAAGAATAGGGGACAGAATTTGGTGACAATCTTCTCAGGAAGATTTCTAGGCTGACACTGCCCTGGTGATAACAGAGCAGAGACCAGTGGAGGCTTTTTTAAGTCGATGTGGTCGCCACCACATCACCACCTTGAACCGAGGGCAGAAAATCAGCATCAGATGCCTCTATTCCCCGAAACCCCAGAGCATCCTGGTTGCTATAGTAACACGTCCCGCTTTCCTTGCTCCTGATGTCATTCTGGGGACTGGTCCCTTGCCTATTCCAGCACGGAATATGTGTGTGTGTGTGTGTGTACACACATGTGCGACACGGAGAGCGAGGAGAACAGTCTCTGCTATCCCTGGGGAAGAGGAATGGGGGACAAAGGGAACGTGATCCCGCAGCTAGCGAAGGGCGGAGGAAACACAACTCCCTGCCCCTCCTGTCGCCTCTCTCGGCAGTTTGAGGGGTGGAGAAGACACTTTGTTTCTCCCTGTGCCAGCTTTACTTATTGATGAAGCAGGAAGGCGATCTCCACCCCAAGCCCTGTGCGTGTGTGGGTGTGTGGGTGTGTGGGTGTGTGTGCAGAGCAGGCAGGGAGCACACCCCGGGCTCAGGAGGGTTGGCTTCAGTGGGGCTGTGCCCCACCTGTGGGGAAGGTCCCTCCTCTGCTCCTGCCACCCCCCGAGGCCACCACAAAAGCATCCCACAAAGGCAGTGACACCCCACTAGTGTGAGTGTCTGATTCCCCACCAGCCTCTCTCTGCCCTCATCTCAAAATTATTTACATATTAGAGTTGTGTTTTCACCAAGATCTCCTATGCCCACAAAATTCAAGGCAGAATTCCCTGTTTCGGTTGGAATAACAAGCGAGGTACTTGAAAGTGCTTCGCCACATTTCCAAACCCCACAAAACTGCTGCGGGTGTGCGGCCAGCCAGACTTATCCACTCCTTTTTGACATGATCAACCTGACAGCCTACACAGGCCTGATCCTGTAAGCCCTGGGTTTGCCTCATTTAGGCAGAGTTTCCCAGACTCTGCCCTTCACCCCGGTTCCATCAGCGACGCTGTGGAAGCCAGAGCCGCGGCTGGAGGGTACTGGAGTCACCGTGCCTGCCTACAGCTGGATCACGGAGTTACTGCTGTGGGTGCACGATAAAAATAGGAAAAACCGATGTAGGGATGGATGGATGGATGGATGGATGGATGCTACACTACAAACATCACACCCAGGCTCCCCTGCCTTGGTGTTTGCATGCCAGCTGTGCCACCAGCCACTGGCACTCTGTGAGCAAACCTGTCCCCATCACCTTGGCTGATAGGGAGCCACAGAGGAGCAGTGCAGGTCCTCGCACTTCAGCGCCAAGAAAACCTGCATTTCTCTGCCTATGCCACATGCGTAGCAGAAAAACTATGCCAGGAATGCAAAAGAAGGCTGAAAGTTTTTATGGGGACTAGTTTTTTGGATCTCTCCCTGCCTGCAGAGCCAGATGTCTTTCAGCTCCTTGGTATCTAACATTACAGAGCTCTGAGGGAGCTGTATGTACGTATGAATTTCTGCACTTAAACCAAAACAGCCGTTTCTGTACGACTTAATGCTCCAAACCCTCAGCCTGCCCTGTGGGGACAGTGACAGCCAGTGTCCCCCAGCTCCTGAGCTGTTTCCAGTAGGATGCTCTCACTCCCTGCCCTCCTGGAGCACACAGACATGAGCTCACTGGCACAGCACACCACAGTGGGGACAACTCCCCCCAAGCTCCTTTTTGGGGAGAAAGTGGAGTTCGGGGAGAAAGCTGCTGACCCTGGAGCCAGTTTTGGCTGGGGATAAGCAGGAGGAACCTTCCCAGTAGGTGGTCATGGAGATGGAGCTGGGTTCCTAACATGGTGGGATGGTGAAAACTGGGACAGGACAGATATAACTGGATATAAGAAGAAACATTTTCTCCAGGACGACAGCGGGCAGAGAGAGGTTGTACTGGCTCCATCCTTGGAAGTTTGCAGGATAAAGCCCTGACCACCCCAGTGTGATCCCGCTTGGCCAGGGAGCTAGACATGAACCTGCAGCCCAGATCACACCGTGCTGCCCGGGAGGGGTCTCGCCTTGACAGTTTCCCGGGGTGTCTGTGCGCTCCAGGCCCCCATTTCCCCACCCCAGCGGCCAGGCGGTCCCTTCCAACGATCCCGGGGCTGGGGCCGGCAACTCCCGGTTTCCCGGCGTGGCGTCTCGGGGAGGGGACAGCGGGGAGGCAGCGGGGGCTGGCCCGGGGACCCTGCCCGGCTCCGCCCCGGGACCCGCGTCCGAGCTCCGGGACGGCTCCCCCCGGCCCTGCACCGGGAAGGAGGAAGGAAGGAAGGAAGGAGGGAGCGAAGAGGGGAGGGAGGGAACGAGGGAGGGAGGATGACAGCACCGTGAAGAAAAGCAGGGGACCCTCTGCCGTCCCTCCTCCCGCACGGCAGGGACTGGGCGAGCTCGCTCCGCGGAGCCACGGCCGGTAGGTGCGGCGGGGGCCGGGAGAGGGACCGACGGGGCCGGAGCGCAGCCGGGGGCCGGGTCCGGGGCGATGGGCAGCGGCAGCCCCGGGGCGGGGTGGGGGGAGGATGGCGGCGGGGGTCAGGCCTTTCCCGGCGCGGCGGGGAGTTGCGGGAAGTTGGGCGTGCGAGGAGGGGCCGCGGCCCCGAGCCCCCCCCTTCGGGCAGGGGGAGCGGGGCCGGCGGGGAGCCCGGGGGCTCGGCGGCCGCATCCCCCCGCGGGGCGGCCCCGGGCTCCGCCGGGTCCTTTATGCGCCCTCCGGCCTCGGCCGCTCCTTTGTCTCGGTGCGGGGCCCCGGCCGCCCGTTCCCGCAGCGGGGCAGAGCCGGCGGTGCTTCTCTCCCTCGCTCCCCTCGGCCGACAGCCGGATCCCAGCGCCCTGCCTCCGGGAGGGAGTCCTCCCGGCACATGACTGCCCCGGCAGCTCTCCCCGTGCCTTTCTTTCGGGGAAAGAAAAACAGGGGGGAAAAAAAAGCAATCAATGGAATAGAGTCGAGGTCTGCGGCGGGAGCGCTGAGCTTCCTTCCGGAGCGAAGCGCGGCTGGGGCGGCAGAAGGAGACTTTGGAAACGGAGACTTTCTCACAACCATCCCGGAGTTGCATCATCCGGCCTGTCAGCCCCTACCAGGGAGCACTGGAAAGTTGTTCTCACCCTTTTCCCTCCTGCCTCCGGGGCACCCTGGCCCTCGGCCGGCTCCCGGCACGCAGGAGCCAGCGGCATTTCTGCTGGAGCTGGGGCTTCGACATCCTCACGGCCCCAGAGGGGACCTTGCTGGTATTGGGGGTACCTTGGGGTGAAAAAGACCGTCCCAGCAGAGCCCCCCCCGACTCAGTGCCTGCCAGGATTTCAGTAGCCGCTCCCACATCTGGGGGAGCTGCCCGCACCCCAGTGCCCTTGCACCGAGCCTGGCTTCGCTGCCCCGGGGAAAGTGTCCCTTTTTCCACAACACCACACCACGACAGTGAATTAACTCTGCAGTTTTCCCACATCTGCCATGTTGCTTCAGCGTACGACTCATTTTTGCACCAAGACCCGGGCACAGGTCTCTTATTATCCCCCCAGCAAACATCTGCTGCCGCCAGTCTGTCCCAGAGGTCCCGGGAGTGCTACAGACGCCTGTCTCGGGGTGAAAGGGGAGCTGAGCAGGGCACAGAGGGAGCGGTGTCCCTGGTTTTGGGGTAGGTTTGGCGGAGGAGCTTCCCAGGCTGGTGCGGAGCAGCGAGGAGAAGGAGCAGCAAGGAGAAGGAGCAGCGAGGAGAAGGAGCAGCGAGGAGAAGGAGCGCGGGGCGGTGGGAGGGACCGTGGGCTCTGCGCCCCAGAGAAAGGGCTCATTGAGGCAGGGCCGCGGACTTGCGGTTCCCGGCGTGGCCGGGGGCTGCCGGCACTCACAGCAGCCGGCATTGTGCCGCCGGCGCCGGGCACACGGGGCCGGGCAGGCCCCTCGCCCGCCTTGGTGGTCTGAGCTCCAGACCCCCTTGCTGCCCGGCGGCTCGGCCCGTTCGGTCGCTCACCTCTGCTGCAGGTGGTACTTGCAAAACCCGCCCCAGCGGTGCCTGTGGTTTCCAGCAAGCTGGTTTCAAGGTGGTAGGTGTTTCAGCTGCCTCCTGGTCCAGATCCAACTCCAGAGGCCGGTCCCTGCCTGGCAGATGCACGTTTTCCCCCATGCCCAGCACAAATGTCTCTGTGTCTGCCATCACAATCACCAGGGGCGGGAGCAGCAGCCCTCCTCTCTGCTGGGTCGTGAGAAAACACCTCTGTTGGACACCACCAAGGTGAGGGAGAGCCAAGACTGGTCTGTCCTGGCCACAAAGCCTGTGCTGGTCCTGTCACTGCCACTACTGTGCCAACACCTGCCTCTAAATCCCGTCTGGGATTCAGTGCTTTTTGGGAGATGAGGAGCAAGGACAGCTCATCTGGTTCACCCCAGTGCTCGGGGTGGGACAGTAAAGAGTGGAGAGGAGACAACCTTGTGCATCTGGAGTTTGAGAACTCATGCAATGAAAACAAAGTTGTGTCCGTGGTGTACCAACACCCGCTGCTGCTGCTGCTCCTGAGTGTAACCTCAGCCAGAAGGACTTTCCATTCCAAACTTTCTTCTCTGATGGGCAGTTTCCAGGCTTCAATTTGATGAGGCCTGTGGCTATTCTCAGCAGCTTTATAAACATTGTAGGCGGTGACATTTCCCACTCCCCTCCTTTTTTTAGCTTGACCAGAAATGTTTTTAACCAAAAAATACCTGTCCAAACAGACTCCTTACATGTGCTGCAGGGCAAACCGAAGCAGTGCTGTGCTTGTGCCATGCCTTGGAGGACAGCCAGGGCCAGGGTGAAAATTGCTGGGAGATGAAAGCAAAGTGGGAAGCTCTGGTGGCACGTTTCCCAAAGCCAGCCTTGGGAGGAAGCTGGGAGCGGAAATAGTTGATAGAGTAAATACAGAGGATTTTTTTTTTTCCCCAGGTTGCGGACAAAGAGCGGTGCAGACAGCAGATAAGCCCATGCTCCTTATCTCTTTGTTGTTCCGCCCCTGTGTTTTGCTGACCCTCGTGTCTGCTGGAAATCTGACGAAGCAAAGGGTCGTGGGGAGAATTACTCAGAGCAGCAGCAGTGCAGGGGGCAGCGAGCTCAGCTGCAGGTCCCTGTGGGCTCTGCATGGGAGCAGGCAGGGGCTGGACGGACAGACGGATGTGGGGCAGGGAGGGAGCTTGCATGTAGGTGCTTCACTGCTGTTCCTTGTCCAAAGTTCAGTTGTTGCCTGTTGAGTCACTGGAGGAAAATGTGACTTCATCCATTCTCACCTCCAGCTCTCTTCCCCTGCCAGCCGCAGGCGCCTTTCCTTCCTGGAGCTCACCTGGTGGGGGTTCAGGGCAGCCAGAGGAGGGGGATGAGAGCCCCAAGGCTTCGTAGAAGACCTTCTCTTGCCCAAAACCAAGCCCAAAACCCTGGCTCTTCTCTCCCAGTCAGGCAGTCCTGCAAAATGTTTTGTAGAAGGGTGACAAGAGCATCCCATCACTCCTTCCTCTCCCCACGGGCCTCGCTGTCCTTGCTGTGGGGTTACGCTGCTCTGCTCACCCCACCTGCACCACCGTTGGGAACATCCGTGCCATGAACTGACTTGCTCCAGTGGACTGGAATGATTTGGTGTCTCTGTTACCATCCCAGTCCTTCCTTCTTGCTGTGGCAGGGTTAGGTTAACTTGTTGGTAGTAGCAGATCCCACCTGGGCAGCTCTTCATGGGAACAAAATCACCACCACCACCCGAAAAAAACGCACCTATGCTGCTTTCAACTCAGCTGGGAAATCCATAAATCCTTTATCCTCTCAGCAGTGGGAATTGTAGTAGTCCCTGCTGAAACGAAAAGCACTTCCAGCCTGAAGGATAGAAAAAGTCAGGGAGCAGCACCTGAGGAGCTGTGGGTGCTGCTATCCAGGGTGGTACCTCTGTTGAGTGTTCCTGGAAATTACTCCTCTTTGCTTCGGAATATGCAGAGCAAGAGGAGAGCATTGGCCAGCAGCTGCCTGCCGTCAGCAGGGACGACGTCCGTCCGTCTGTCTGTCTGTCTGCTCACACCGGTGGAGCAGTCTCTGGTGGGGCACCCCGGGGCGGCAGCAGCATCCTGGTGGTTCTCCTCAGCCCTCCCATCCCAGCGGAGCCCCGGAGGGCAGCACACGGGGCACACAGGGCCCCTCTGTTCCCCCCTCACAAAGGGACGCTTGTGGCTTACGCGCTGCCCCGTCCGGGCTGTGCCTCGTGGGCCCCAGCGAGGAAGAGCTTTGGGATGCCAAGCGGCCCCCACCAGCCTCGCCAGGTCACCTGCGTGTCCCCAGCCCCGCAGCTCAGCCCTGACGGGGCCCCTGCGCCTGTCGCTGTCCCCCCGCAGCTCCCGGGCCGGACATTTGCAGCCGGCTGTTTATTTAATGAATTATGTCTGCCCCGGGCCTGGGAATGAGGGTTTTACCAGCACCGCTGGACGTGGCTCTCTGTGTCATCCCTGTGAATAATTCCTGGTCTGTGGCTCATTTGTGGTCAGGCAGCTGGCAGCCTTAGAGGGGGGAAAACCCCAGGCTGGCTTTGCCCAGGGATTTGTCTGAGGAAGTGGGCGATGCCATCCCCCTGCATGTGCTCTGAGGGCAGCGAAGGGATTGTCCCCAGCCCCAGGCAAGGGCAGGGATGGGGACCACCACTCCCTGGGATGCCACAAACCCAAAAGTCCTTTGCCACAGCCAAGTCGGCAACTCTGGCGGGTGCCGAGAGACGCGGCCGCACACCGAGGGCTTTGTATGTTTGATTTCTTTCCTCGGTTCCTCAAATACTCCGACAAGTCCTGTCATCACAAGGGCACGACCGAGCAGGGGGGACCCGGGGAGCTACACAGTGTCAGGCACCTGCCCCGGCTGCTGGCCTGTCCCCGAGGAGCAGTGTGCTGACAAACAGGGCTAACAGGGCTGTTAAACACACACACACACACACACACACACACGCGTGTGCCGGGCGATGTCGGTGCCGCTCGCTGAAGGGGGAAGCCGGGGGGCCCACAAGGGAGGACTCGGGAGCTGCCAGGGCTCTCCAGAGTCCCTGCATCCCACCGAATCCTGAGTTTCCTGGGTGCGTGGGTGAGTGTGTCTCTTTTTAGAAGCTTTTGCCGGGAAGGGGGTGGCTGAAAGCCAAGCTCTGAGAGCTGAATGGTTTGCTCAAGCCAGGAAACTCCTGGTCCTCACACAGAGAGGACTGGGGACCGGACAGTCTGGATGCTCACCCCTCTTGCCCATGTTCCCTCCTTCCCTGCAGGAGGGACATACAACGAGCAACACCAAAAAAAGCATATTTTGGCCGAGCACGATCCAGAGGAGGTTGGGATGTGACGCAATGCCTGGCAGGGCTTCCCTGCTCCACACCCTGCTGAGGGATGCGGGCACCACGGCTCAGCCGGGGCATCTCCCCTCTGGCAAACCTCGGCACCCCCCAAAGGATGGGGCTGTGCCTGGCTTCCCCCTTCACCCCAGAAATCAAGGGTGGGACGGGCTGCTGGGATCATGCTGGCAGAGCCAAACAAAAGCCAAGCAGACTTTCCCTGACTCACCGAAAGTCTGGCCAAGAAAGCAGGACGAGCAAACGGCGTCACCCACACAACCGTCCGGGCGTGTGAACCAGCGGGCAGGGAGCAGGTACCAGCAAGCCCTAGGAGTGTAAATGCGCACACGCGACACACGCTGGGGACCTGCCCCAGAGCTCCAAACACCAGCTTTGGCCCCCAGAATCTCCACCACATCCCAGCTGGTGTGTGGGTTTGGAGCAAACGCAGAGTGGTTTCCCCCAACGCCCCGATTTCAGCACTGGGAGGAGGAGGAAGAGGAAGGATGCAGAGGGGGTCTTTTCTGCTGGGCGGGGATGCCAAATCTCCTGCTTTTGCATCCCACACCAAAGTTGGGGTTTTTTTTCCCTTTTTTGGCAAAACCCCCCTGCCACCCAGAGCATTTTACACCCTGAAGGGGACTGGCAGCAGCAGCAGCAGCGTTTTCCGCCCGTCATCGTTCCTGGAAACTCTGGGTTTCATTTTCAGTACTGAGCAGCTGCCGCTGCTGTGCTGGGGGAAGGCGGAAGCCACGCGGCCCCACAACGGGGCCCTGCAGCGGAGCCTCCAACGCTCCTCAAAAGCAGTTCTTCCCAAAGGCTGGGAGCCACAGTGCACCACAGACCAGGATGATCTGAGCGGTCCCCCGTTGCCAGCAGCAGGTTTTGCCAGCAGGGAGCAGGCAGCTGTCAGGGCGGCAGGGATTGGGTTTCAGGGCAGGCAGGGGTGGCTGGTGGAAGCGTGGGAAGGGGTTCTGTCGGGCAGATGTATTTTTGGGAAGGAGGGGGAGCAGCTGATGGGGCCTTCGTGCAGCTGCTCCTCAGGGGTGGGATGGACCAGCAGGAAGGAGCTCCCCCTTTTTTACTGCTCTTGTCAAGCCTTTCTCGGGAAGGTTCAGCCTCTGACCCTGCCTGCAGGGAGCCACCACCATGCTGACCATTCTTTTCCCCACAGGCAGGGCTGGCAAGACAGAGGATGCCCTAGTCCAGGACACCTTCCCGGCGGACGGGAGGGACGTCTGTGCGTTCCCCATGGAGATCCGACGTGCTTTACCCCAGGATATCCGGGAGCTGCTGCACTTCTTGAAGATGAGGAGCAAGTACGCAGTCCTGCTGGTCTTCGTTGTCAGCCTCGTCATCATCGAGAAGGAGAACAACTTCATCTCCAGGTAGGGAGCGGGTACCTGAACCACCCCATGCTTTTCACCCTTCCTTTCCCCCACATCCTGAGCTCCTGTGCAGCGGGGGCCCCCCCAAATCCCCCACTGGGACGCAGGGGTCGTGCCGCTCTCCTCCAGGCTGGGCTGGGTCTCCCCGCAGGGTGTCAGACAAGCTGAAGCAGTCCCCACAGGCACTGGCAGAGGCAAACGGCACAGAGGTCAGCCCGGCGCCGGCCGAGAATGGCTCACTGGCCTCGCTGCAGGAGCTGGACGCCGCCTTCTCCCAGCTGAGGTCCCACCTGAACAACCTCACCCTGCAGCTGGCAGGGGATGGAGAGCCCGGGCCGCGCCGGCACGTCCTGCTGATGGCCACCACCCGCACCGGCTCCTCCTTCGTGGGGGAGTTCTTCAACCAGCAAGGCAGCATTTTCTACCTCTTTGAGCCGCTCTGGCACGTCGAGAAGACGGTGACCTTCCTGCCGGGGGGAGCCAGCGCGGTGGGCTCAGCCTTGGTTTACCGAGATGTCCTCAAGCAGCTCCTCCTCTGCGACCTCTACATCCTGGAGAACTTCATCTCACCGGCACCCGAGGGCCACCTGACGCCCTTCCTGTTTCGGCGGGGCTCCAGCCGCTCGCTCTGCGAGGAGCCCGTCTGCACGCCCAGCGCCAAGAAGGTTTTTGAGAAGTACTACTGCAAGAACCGCCGCTGCGGCCCCCTCAACATCACCCTGGCTGCCGAGGCGTGCCGGCGCAAGCAGCACGTGGCCCTGAAGACGGTGCGCGTCCGGCAGCTGGAGTTTCTGCAGCCGCTGGTGGAGGACCCTCGGCTGGACCTGCGCATCATCCAGCTGGTGCGGGACCCGCGGGCCGTCCTGGCCTCCCGCATGGTGGCCTTCTCAGGCAAGTACGAGACCTGGAAGAAGTGGGCGTCCGAAGGGGAGGCTCCCCTGCACGAGGAGGAGGTGCAGCGGCTGCGGGGCAACTGCGAGAGCATCCGCGTGTCGGCCGAGCTGGGGCTGCGGCGGCCGGGCTGGCTGCGGGGCCGGTACATGCTGGTGCGCTACGAGGACGTGGCGCGGGCGCCCCTGCCGAAGGCGGAGGAGATGTACCGCTTCGCCGGGCTGCCCCTCACCCCCCAGGTGGAGGAGTGGATCGGCAAGAACACGCAGGCGCCCCACGACGGCAACGGCGTCTACTCCACGTGCAAGAACTCCTCAGAGCAGTTCGAGAAGTGGCGGTTCAGCATGCCCTTCAAGCTGGCGCAGGTGGTGCAGGACGCCTGCGCCCCGGCCATGCAGCTCTTTGGCTACAAGCTGGCCAGCAGCCCCGCCGAGCTGGCCAACCGCTCCTTCAGCCTGCTGGAGGAGGCACAGCCCTCCTGGGTCACGTAACGGCACCGGGGCACAGCGGCGGGGCGGAACGAGGGGCTGTGGCCCTGCTCCCGGCCGGTCCGGAGACAACCTGGGGGTCCCTGCTCCTGAAAATGCTCCTGGCTGCTGCCACATGGCAGCCCCAGGAGCCGGAGCATCCTGGCAGACCTGACCCCAGAGTCCTGCAGAGCCTGAAGCACACAATTTCCCCGGGAATAGGGAAAAGGCAAGGGTGAGGGGCGATGGGTTCGGCACCAGGGCCACCTCCCCAGCTCGGGAGCTGCACCGAGGAAGAGGAGGGTTAAGGACAAGCAGAGGGTGACAGGACCACGCACCTTGCATTGCCACTCCCTGTCCCAGCTGGGACAAGATCACTGTGGTGCCAGCAAAGACACAGACCCCAGAGGCCTTACTGGTTTTGTGCCTTCATACACCAGCACAGACTGAGAACTGCCCGCGGAGCCCTGGACGGCACTTGGGCTGCAACAGAATGAGATGACTTTGTGGTCTGGTGCTCTTCAAACTTGGTTTGGGAGGTTTGGGTTTTTTTTCTGTTTTTTCCTGCGTATTTGCATACCAGGTGAATTTATTTATTTATTATGTGAAAAGGAGGGGGAGGCTGGTTAAAGAGCTAAGCCCAAAAATCAGAGCAGCACAACATACCACAAAAACACAGGGGGACACCCAGAAGGGAAGGTCCCATTTTGGCTGGAGACCAACACGTGTCCTGCTGTATGATCCTGGGAGAGCCCCCAGGGACCAGCGGGCTGTAAACCCCCCCAGACCCCAGGCGGGAGCGACTGTGAACTTCGGCGGTGCTGAAAGATGGTTGGACTTACTTGATTAAAAACAAAAAACACCAGCAGAGAGTTCAAAGCCCCTCCTGTCTCCTTAGCATTGGTGGGTGCCCCCTTCCCCAGGGGGAGCCCCAGAAATACAGGCCAACGGCACTGGTGGGTGACCAAACCCGGTGGAGGCCCAGGGAGTTTCAGGATGTTTACCACGTGCAGACATTCACCCGGCGCTGAGCTACCCCGTCCAATTCACATTTCATTGATTAAAATGCCTATTTTTAGCTCTCTTTGCAGCACACCCTTTTTCTCCCCCAAGTATTTTGGGTTACAGCAGCCACCGGAGGGAGAAGCCAGGCCTTTTGGTGGAGGAGAGCGGTTGCCTCCACCTAAGACTCGCCGAGGAGCCCCAAAGGGCTCCCAGCAGCCGCCCGTCCCCTCTCCCCAACTGGAGCTGTTGGCCGAAAGCAAAAAATAAATAACTAAAACGAGGCGGCGGCTGGGCACAGCTGGGCTGTGCTTCTGCCGGCCGAGAGGAGCGTGCCGGGGCTCCAGCGACGGGCTGAGCTCACAAAGGCTGCGTTTTTGACGCCGGAGGGAGAACAGAGGCGGCATTGAGGAGCGCGGGGCCGGCCGGCGGGGAGCAGCCGAGCCGGAGCCCTGCGCAGCCACCCGCCCGCCCCGGTTGCGGAGGTTTTGCGAGCGGGGCCGGGCATCATCTGCCCTCAAGGTGTGAATTCAGGACGCTCGACACGGGCGGGATGGGGAGAGGGTGCAAAAGTGGGCTTTTTTTTTTTTTTTTTTTTCTTTTTGGCGCGCCCCCGTCGCTCACAGGCGATGGAGAGCGTCAGCCCCCCTCCCTGCCTCACACACAGCTCTCGGCATCCCAAGCAGCCCTGGGTTTGCTGAGTGAATCGGGTTTTGTCTGGAGGCTTCCTGCTGAGAAAGCAGCAGGGTCACCGAGGTCGGACGGATATTCCGCAGCTGCGCTCTGGGAAAAGCTCACAAAGCTCAGCCAGCGCTGGGGGGGAACGCGGCCGGACCCAGGTCACGGGCAAATATCTCTGGAAAAGTACCGTTAGGTTGTCTTTTGCAGAGAAAATAAAGTTAAAGTTTGTAAAACAGCACGAGGGGTGAACAGCTACTGAGCCGCCACAGCCGGGGAAGGGATGAGGGGAGTGCCCAGCATCCCCCTCCCATCCAGCGTGCAGCCGGCGCTTCGGGGCTCGGGGAAATCCAGATTCAGGGGCCAAGGACACGCAAATAAGGGAAATACAAAGCAAGCGTCGAGAGAACCGGGTGCTGGGCTGAGCCGAGGCCAAGGGGGGACAGCGACAACCAACCATTCTCACCTGGGCTGCCTCAGCCCCGGCTGGCTCCAAGCCTGTCATTTCTGGCCAAGCACGAGCATTTGTCCCTGGACACCCTCCAGCTTCCTGTCAAAAACGTCACAGGACAGAAAGAAAACACTCCCCCGACCCATGCAGATTTCCGCGGGGCTAATTGCTCCCATTAAACCCGCGGAGCCGTGACTGCCGCCCGGTGCCAGGCGCGTCGGGAAGCCACGGGGGCCGAGCGGCTCCTTCCGAGACCAGAGCAGCTGAATTCCCCCCTGTGCCGACTAGGAGGTTTGTCCCGCCAGGAGAGGGACCTTCTGCTCTGGCTGCTGCCACGTCTTGCCCTGCTCTTTCCCTAGAAGAGGACAGGCATGGATCTGGGAGGAAAAGCATGCCTTGGGAAAGCCGCAGCAAGAGACAAAGCCTTAGAGCAAGGACATACCTGCATCCAGACGAACCATATAGGAAGCCCACAACAGGAGCTGCAACAAATGCAGCCTTACCCTTTCTCCATCCACACCAATGCCAAAAAAACCACCAAACTATCCTTTTTTTTCCAGGAATTTAAGCTTGCAGAAATAAAACACACCTGGAAGGCTCAGGGTTGCCTTAAAGTAAGCACCGTGTTTCCCACCCTTTCAAACAACCAGCAGCTGTACTGCCTCTGCCACAGCTGTGCTTTGTGGGGAATTGGGCACACTGTGGTGATGCTTAGTGTCACCAAAGAGACCCTTTCTGCAAGAAGCCCAAGAGCAGCGAGGGGACACGTGCCCCATGGGACAGGGCCACCTGCCAAAACTGCTTCTCCTCGGGGTCACTGCAGGTGACACGAAATGATGTAGCAGCAATGAGAGCTTTAATAAATGAAGGATGTGCTCTCAGTGTTCCCCTCTCAGTGGGATCTTTCTAGGGCAATGCTTCCCTCGCTAGTCTAACCCAGAGTTGACTTTGGATGGCAGGTACATCCTGCTGTTTCTCTGCCTCCTTGGAGCATGCAGGGTGGCTGTGATGGCACGGCTGGGATTGCCGTGGAGAGGCAGTTCTTGCTTGAGGCAGAATCTGCCGTTGCCAAGGAAGAGAATTGTCAAGATGGGCAAGTCTCTGAAATGCCACCTTAGACGCACCACAGTTTAATGCCAAGGTGGCCCTGTTGGGCCATGAAGCAAAGCCTCCAGGCTGGCCCACGGAAATCCACAAAAAGGCCTTTTTCCAGCTTGGCACGAGGTTTGTCCCGAACATCAGAAGCTGCGGCGGCTCTGCCGTTGTCCTGACCCCCCAGTCCCTTCTCCTCGCTTGCTCCTGCTCCATTTAATGGGATCGGATGAGCTAATCCCCCGTGTCTCCTCACAGCACTATCAGATGGGATTTGTGCACAGGGGCTGCGGGGAAGGCAACCCATCATCCCAGCAATCTCCTGCCCTCATCCAGCTTCTACTGGAGGCTGGATCCAGCCTTGCCCTTCGCTCCGTTGCGGGGCTCGGTGCAGTTCCCACAGGGAGCTGGTCCAGGCTACGGCTTTACAGCCAAACACCGGGTCAGTGGGGAGACCCACGGGCCAGCGAGGGACCCTCTGAGAGCTGCAGCACACGTGGATATTTCAGCATTAAATGACAGCCTTGTTTTCTGTTGTGTTTTTCTAAAAGACTGCATGCCTGACCAGACTGCATTTCTTGGTCTGCATCCCATATTTATCCTGTAATTACACCTTCGGACAAAGGCTGCCTGTCTGCGTGGCCGATTTTTTTAAGGATACGGTTTTATTCTACGCTGTGCTTTCGCTGCAATGATATCTGGAGGGGCAGGGAGGAGAAAATTCCCCGCAATTTGTAAGTGAAAGCTGTTCTTTCTCGAAACCTGCCCTGAGAGCGAAGGAACTTGCCCAAGCCCTCTCCCTTTTGTCCAGGAAAACCCAGGTACTGACTTCATTTATGCTTCTCTACCACCCCACAAGGATTAATGCTGCAAACCATGTTGCCCCATAAAAGAAAGGTGTCACCACACTGTCAGTCCATGGGCTCCTCTGCTGCAGGAGCACAGTGTTTCTGGGGAGATCCCCACAGTCCTTACAGCCAGGCAGCTGATCTGATAAAGCTGATAAAACCCCTTGTTGCACCTGCCTGGATCACAGCACAGCAAGGGATGAATTCCCACAAAATGGCATTTCTGTAAAATTCCCGCACTTGGTTCCGGAGGGGTAGGGAAGACTTGCGTGGTACAAAACCCTAAGGCAGTTGCTGGAGCTGTTTGAGCTGGAGTTTCCTCCGAGGGGAAGAACAACCCTGGCTCTGCCCCTACTCATCCCATGCCGGGGGCTGACATGAGCCTGGCCATTCCTGGTTCCCCAAAACGTGCCTTGGGATGAGCCTTTCGAGAGCCCCAGTTTGTAGGTGCCGAAGGCAGGTGAGACAAAGCCTGTCACCGCAGCACACTGAGCCTGGCACTGCAGGGAAAGAGGAGCTGGGGAGCACCTTGGCACAGAGCCTGCTGCCACCCCAGGAACAGGGAGAAAAGAGTGGTGGCATGGCCCCGGGATGGACTGGAGCCCTGCTACCAGCTCCCTACGGCTCTTGTCATGGACACAAAGATCACCTGAACCGCACAGACCATTGCATTTCACCTTTGGGCTTTCCCTGAATCCCTTTTCTGGGTGGGGTCTCCCACTGAGTGCCAGTGGGCTGGCACTTACAGAGGTGCTGCCTATAAATACAAGTGACTGGTCCGGCCTGACCAAAATAAGGTGATTTTGGTGCTATGGCCCATGAGAAGCAGCTTGTCTTCCCAAGCCAGTGGCACTGAAAAAACGAAAATGAAAAATGAGGTTTGTTGGGGAGACAATAAATAAAACAGGGCCTTGTTGATTTCTGCTAAAAGTAGATTTTCGTTTATAAGGTATAAAATGGCCAGTGTTGATGTTTAAAAGCAGCCAGGAACTGTCTGAATTGGTTTTTCCAGGCAATTCTTTGCCCTGAACTGACTCGGTTTCACCTTGGCTGCAACAGAGATCCCTGAGGCATGTGGGGGGAACGGATTGCCCAGGAAAAAGGGGGAGCCATGGGGCAGGTGCCAGGGAGAGGCAAAGCAGTTTGTTTAGAGCAATCCCTCGTCCCTGGGAGACTCAAGATCTCCCTTTCACTGAAGCTCAAGCGCTGCAGCCGCGCTGGTGCCGCTGGGGCTGTCGCAGGACGATGTGCAGGACATGTCTGCAGGCAGAGGGAACGTGCTGTGTGAGGCTGCTGATACAGGAGAGGATTTGGGGGTTTGCAGAGGTGGCTGTGAGCCAGTAACAGTGTCTCCAGCAGCTCAGGCTTGGCCACCTGGGCTGGGGCCTTCAGCCTGGCCCAGGTGGCAGAACAACTCTCCAGAGGAGGGTGAAGGGAAGGATGTTATCCCTCTTCCAGCCTGTCCGGGCTATTGCAAAGTTCCATGCCCTGATGCTCGTGGCGGGCAGGACAAGGAGGCCCTGGCTTAGGGGGGTTCAGGTGAGTGCAGAGCAGGGGCACTTGTGGTACCATAAAGTCTCCCCACACAGCACCTTTGTACCCATCCTTGGATTAGCCATATTCAGAGGGGTTATTAGCTCTGGCTGATGCTGCATTAAACATGATGAGGAGAAGATACATATATAGATATATATACCCATGCTGCCTGTCTCAGGGTGGCAGAGCCCCTTCCCTACACCTCTTCCTTCCCACTGGATCCCTGCCATCCCACAGGGGGCATTAAGTCCAGGGGGCAGCTGTGAGGAAAAGCCTCAGGGAGCCCCGATCACTGCCCCCAGCCTCCCTGCCTGCCTCTGCCCCACAGATCTGCCCCACAGATCACCAGCAGAAGGCAAACCCCTCTCTGAGGCTGGGCAGCTTTCACCTCAGCCATCTGCCTGCAGCCAGCCGGAGAAATATCATCAAAACATCCCCTCTGCCAAACCCGAGTTTGGGCACTCCTGTTTGCCTGGGGCTGGATGTGAGGTTTTCATAATGGCTCCTTTTACCCTCCCTGCTTTCTTTGGGCACTCTTTTTGCCACTGACCTTTCCTTCCTTTGTTGGTGCATCTCCAGCTCACTGGCTCAGATATTTCCCCCATTTTTTTTGAAAGGTTGCCCTGATCTTCTGGTGTCCAGCCAGATTCTCCTGATCACACCAGGTGATAGGGGCAATCAGGGGAGTGCTCCTGGAGTAATCAACTGCCCTCAGCAGTGGGTTTGTGCTGTAAAATGTATGCAAATGCCTGGCATGAAAAGCCCAAAAGTGCCTCTGGAAAAGCCAGAGCTGGGCACAAGGGTGCAGAGGAAGGGGGAGAGGGCAGGAGCACATGGAAAGTGATGACTCATCCTCAGCATCCTCATCTCCTCATAATGGGCCTTTGATTCAGCTTTGCTCCAGCAGGATAAAGTGCCAGGAAAGCTATGGAGGTAAGGACAGCCCTGCCTGGATGGGGATGGGTTCACACACACCGGATGCCAAACAAGCCTGGCCACGTAATCTGAGGGAAGAGCTTGAACCAGGTTTTGATTGCAGAGTTCATCCCTTTAGAAATGGAGGCAGGTTTGTTTTTTCACAATTTTTGCTTTGAATTGTGCTTTCCCAAAGCTGGCCATCGCCAGGCTCTTCCAGCAGCCTCCTCACAGTGGTACCATGGTACCTGGTAGCCAGTACCAGGAGAGAGGACAGGGAGCAGACCTGGAGCACTGTTACCCTGGCGGATCCTTCCCAGGCTCTGGACATTCACAGCTCCTGGATTTCCCGGCCAGGACAGATGCCTCGATGTTTAGCAGCTCTGGAGGGTTTATACTGCACGCATCAATCAAAATGATTTTTCTCCCATTGAAAACTTTAGCATTTCCAGCCGAGTCCTGCGTAACAAACAGCACCAACCTGTCCTGGGTGTATTTCAGCGGAGCCGTGGCCTTTCCCACCAAGGACCTTTCTCCCCTTCGCCCCCATTGTCAGCTGTTCCATCCCTTCCCTCCCAGCTCTCTTCCAGGCTGAACAGTGTGGGATTCAGGAACGTCCCCCGCTGCTTTCCATCCTTTTATCACGCTCCTTCCTTCCCCAGCCCCCGAGGCCCCGCTGCGGGCGAGGGGAAGGTGCCCTGGACTGGGACCCTCGCGTCCCGTGTCCCCACGGCCGAGCCGGCTGCACCCTCTGGCGGCAATCCTGACTCCAGGCCCTGCTTTCCCGGGAAGAGATGCGAATTCCTTCGCCGTCTCCCTCCAGCGAGGTTGGGGGTGGGGGAGTTTTGCTGGGGACCACGCCGGGAGGGGGTTTGTGGTTCGCTGAAGGAGGATGAGGAGCAGGGGAGCGCGGGGGCGGCTGTGCCAGCTCACAGCACCTCCGTGTGCACAGCAGCTATATTTATCGGCGTGGCCAGCAGCTATATTTATCTGGAATGCCACAGGAGCCGAACGTCTTCAGGGCAGCTTCCGTGCTGCGGAAGAACACGATCTGGACGTTTCACTGTCAACCTTCTCCACTCCGTGCACCCCTTCTGCAGGGGCCTTTGCTACCTCCTCAGCCCTTCCATGCTCTTCCTTACATCCCACTGTCTCCACCGTGGTGATGCTGAGCTCATGCCGTGTCCCTGTCCACGAGGGGTTACAACTAGACGGCCTTTAAGGTCCCTTCCAACCAAAACTATTTTGTGATTCTGTGATCTCCCCTCCGTCCCTCTCGCACAGCCCTCTCTCCTGCTCCACTCAGAGCGGACACATCTGTTTTCCGTGTTTAGGTTGGACGTCAGGAAGAATTTCTTCACACAAGGAGTGATTAGACACTGGAAGGGGCTGCCCAGGGAGGTGCTGGAATCAGCGCCCCTGAAGGTGCATAAGCAAAGGCTGGACGTGGTACTTAGTGCCGTTGGTTTAGCTGACACACCGGTGCTCAGTCATAGGCTGGACTCGGCGATCTCCCAGGTCTTCTCCCACCTACTTGATTCGGTGATTATGTGATCGTCATTCCCCTCTCCAAGGGGTTATTTTTCCTGCTGGAGCTGAGACACCCTCTGCCGCGACATTCACCCGGCCTGCGGACTGGTGAATTTAACAGCGCGGCCCTTGCTTTGTAAGACCCTTGCTCCCCTTCTCGCGTGGGGGGGACCTGGGGGCAGGCGGAAGGTGAAGGGCTCTGCCCGGGGGGGATCCCAGCACTCACCCGGCAGGGCATCCCCCGCCCGGGAGGCCGGGCTCAGCTCCCGGAGACCCGGCTCCGCCCCGCAGCCCCGCCCGGAAAGGCTGTGCTGCCCCCGGGACAGCCCCAGCGCTCCGTGCCCGCTGAGCCCGGCTCTGCCCTGCCCGCCATGGGGTCCCGCCTGTCCCTGGACGGCTCCGTGCGGGTGGTGGTGGTCGGGGGCGGCTTCGGGGGGACGGCGGCCGCCGCCCTGCTCAAGTCCTGGGCCGTGCCCTTCGTGCTGGTGGACGCGAGGGATGCTTTCCATCACAACGTGGCCGCGCTCCGGGCCGCCGTGGAGAGCGGTAAGGGCTCAGCCCACCCCGGACCCCCGCGGCAGCTCCGGAGCGACCCGTGAGCTCGCACCGCCCCCGCCGCGCCGAGAGACTCGTTTTCCCGTCTGGAAAACAAGTACTTGGCTCCGGGAGGACCCACAGCCCGCCTGTATTAAGCTAATTGCGGATCCGCCGGGAAAACTGGGCAAAAACTACTCAGACGGTCCCTTTGTGTTTATTTCAGGAGTTTAGTAGGTGACTAAGCTAAAAGCAGCAGCAGCTGGAAGGGCTGAATGAATCACTCTCTGTATCTGGCCCCTGAGATGTCGAGCAGCTTAGCAGTGAGGCCCTGGATGATAAAATCCTGTCGGAGAGCTACTCAGGCTTGTCTGGAATCTCACTTGGGAGGCTGGGCTAACCCCGTTATTCCAGCCACTGGGGATTTAGGGGGAAAACCTCATTTTCAAGGCTGAGAACAAGCATCAGAAGGATGGCAAAAGCTTGGTCTGAGAGGCAGATAACGTGAAAAAAGCCTCTTGATACCCAGCCCGGAATTCCTGAGACCACAGAAGCACTTACTGGCAAACCAGTATAGGAGATATGGGGGAGCAGAGACAAAGAAAGGGCATCACCCGAGGAGCTGATCTTATCACCAGGAGTCAAAGGCCCTGCAGCTCATTGCTGGGCAGAGATAACACACAGCACAGCCCAAGGGCCCAGGTATATGCTATGCTTTTGTCTGAGCAAGGATGGCAGGAGACGAGAAAGAAGGAGGGGTTTATTAGCCTCCACAGAGGAAGAGCTCTTCTCTGCTGTCTCCTCTTACCACAGGATTTGCCAAGAAGACTTTCATCTCCTACTCCATCACCTTTGGGGACAGCTTCCGACAAGGCAAGGTTGTGGGCATGGACCCTGGGAGGCAACAGGTCCTGCTCGGTGATGGTGAGGTGGGTGTTGCAATGACCTGGCTGCCTTATGGGATCACCCGCTGGTGTGAGGAGTCAGCCTTCAGCAGGGTGTTTTCACCGTCCTGAGGAGCTGGGCAACAGCCCCCATCATTCCCTGCACGGCACCACCCCTTCCAGCCAAGCTGAGTGGCCTAGAGCTGTGTGGGATGTGGGTGTGCACTAAATACCCCATCCCATCTCCTGCTCAGACAAGCTTTTATTCTTAGAGCTGGATTTAGAGCTCAACAATTAACCCTGGAGCTCAGACCCTTATTTAACTGCAGGAAGAGACAAGGGCAGCAGCTCCAGTCGCTCTTTCCAGCCAGAACATCTCACCTCTGTTCGGAAGAGGGTGGAGGAAAGATGCTGTGCTCTGGAGCCAGCTGTGAGGGTCCAGCATAAATAACACATAAGTTAAACATAAAGTATAAAATAAACAAAAGTTTACCCTGTAAACTTAGGGTAATTTCTTTAAAGCTGCCAGCTCACCTGAATGGTGCTTCTCTCAAACCCTGAGAACGGCAGTTACTTGGTGTCACCTGGACCAGGTCTCCTCCTGCCAGTGACAAGCACTTTCCTAGTTACCAGGAAGGGCTGGAGAAGAGGGAATGAGTGACTAGTACCTAGGAGGCAACCACTGTGTCCTAGGCTCCGTTTTCAAGAGTTCTAACATCCCATTCCACTTTCTTCCCTCCCAGGAGCTTCACTACTCCCATCTCATTCTTGCAACGGGCAGCGATGGGCCATTCCCCGGGAAGTTCAACAAAGTCATTGACATGGAAAGCGCCATCCAGACCTATGAAAACATGGTTAAAGAGGTGAGGAATCAACTTATTTCCTAGGAGGTGCTGCCTGCCTCAGTTCAGCCTCCCTGTCCCAGGCACCACTATGGATATCTGTGTCCTAGAGCAAGAGGCCACAATAAAATGCCTGTAGGGACAGGCCAGGATAAGGAGCTCATCAAGGCCTGTTTAGCCTTCTGCACAAGGGAAAACCTGAAATGCTCAACAGTGTTACAGTGTAGGCAGGAAGAGAGCGCAGGGTTCTTGCTTTTTGTTTCCTCTTAAGAAACTAAGTGGTTTATTGCTGTTGGGCCTGTGGTGAGCCTCATAACCTTCACGGAGTGGCTGAAGGTATCAGACTTTTTGCAGTTCTCTTGTAACACAAGTTGCCTCTTTGAATCCTTCAAGGTTGAGAAATCTGAGCGCATCCTGGTAGTGGGAGGTGGTTCTGCTGGAGCTGAGATGGCTGCTGAGATCAAAACGGAGTACCCAGCCAAAGAGGTAGGAGTATCTCTGTCACAATCAACTTCATCGTGTTCTCTGAGACTGTTCTGTGGTGGTGCTGCTGGAGGTATCCGAGATGATTGCACAGCAGGAGTTACCGAGAGCGCCCCATGGCCTGCCAACAGCAGTGACTGGCACTAAAAGACTCTCCTTGGCTCGCTCTCCTTGCAGGGAGAGGGAAGCCAGCTACAGCTGCTCCCACACGCCATGCAGCGAGTCCTGTCCCGCTCCTGTGCCCCCATTTGCTATTCTGTCCCCAACAGGTCATCCTCCTTCACTCCAAACCCGCCCTGGCTGATGTGGAGCTGCTCCCCAGCGTCCGTCAGGAGGTCAAGGAGATTCTCCTCAGGAAAGGAGTGAGGCTCCTGCTAAGTACGTACTTAACAGTGCCTCTGGGGATCTATGAGCTGCTCTTCCTTTAGCCAAAGTGTCTCCTGATGTCCTCTTTCTGGCAAAGTGTGGCTGCCTTGAATTCCTGTTTCTCTGGGCTAGCCGGAAACGGCAGCCTAGCAAAGATTTGTGACCCAGGGCTCTCTGTTGCAACAGGTGAAAGGGTCAGGGATGTGGAAAACCTCACGATAAACCAGTTCCAGAAGGACACGGTGGTGAGGACAGAAAAGGGCACCGAGGTGGTTGTTGACATGGTGGTGCTGTGCACGGGGATAAAGATTAACTCTTCAGCGTACGCTGCTGCATTTGGTAAGTGAAAAAAACAGCCGCCAGGTGGGGGAACCAGCACAGCTCTTCAGTGTCTTGTGCTTGAGGGGTGTGAGGTGGGGAATGAGCTGTGTACAACCTGCAGGGGTTATTCTACTGAAATATCAAAGGATGATGCACTGTATGAGACTGCAGTGATTAACCACAGCAAGGCAAAAAGCATCTCTTCCCTGACACAGAAAAGCCAGCTCCTCACTTTGTGTCAACAACATCATCGGTATTTTAGGGTCTCGGGTCACGAGAAGCAACACAAAGCTGCTTATAAAAACCTGCTGTTTGGCAAAACAGGTGACAAAATGGCAAGTAATGGTGCTTTGAAAGTTAACAAGCACCTCCAGGTGGAAGGCTACGAGAACATCTACGCCATTGGGGACTGTGCAGATCTCAAAGAGCCCAAGATGGCCTACCATGCTGGGCTCCACGCCAACATCGTGGTGACAAACATCATCAACAGCCTCACACAGAAGCCTCTTAAAACCTACGAGCCAGGTAAGGTCACCTCCTAGCTCCTGGCCTTAGGTGTTGGGCTGCTGTTCTGTTCAACTTGCATAGGACACTGATTAGAGGACACTGATGGCAGGTGGGGCTGACCATGTCAGTTGACAGCTCAGGCTTCATCTTAGTCCTTGCCGAAGACTGTAGCTGCTTATTACCCGCGCCACTCTCCTGACACAATGTGTCCTTTCCTCACTAATGTCTTCCCGATAAATCTACTGGTGGGAGTCTGCTATTCATCACACTTGTTTGAACAAGGAGATGGCTTGCCTTTCTCCTCTTCCACTACACAGCAAAAAAACAGACTGAACAATACAGTCTCAAAAATCTAGCTGGGCGATGGGTCTCATTCATAAAGCACTCATGTAAACACCACAGCTGTGTCGAGAGCTGTTCCACGTGGATGCAGGGGGATCTGGACAGCAGTTGCTCAACTTAAGCCTCTACATCTTCTTCCCAGGGTCACTAACATTCCTGCTGTCCATGGGCAGGAATGATGGCGTGGGCCAGGTGAACGGGTACTACGTGGGACGTCTCTTGGTGACCATTGCCAAGAGCCGGGACCTGTTTGTCTCCAAGAGCTGGACGACGATGGGACAGACAATGCCCTCTTAGGAGGGCACCAGGAACAAGCCAGCAAGGAAAACAGCCACTGGAGGGTGAGGTGCAACTCCTGTTGCTTGGACTGGCTGATGCTGTTTCCTGCAGCACCTCCTCGACCACCTGTGCCACATTAACGGAGTGCCCTGCCTTGCTCTAAAGGGGAAGGAAGCACTTCCCGAACGATTGCACAGAAGTTCCCATGATTAAAAAGTGGGAAAGGAATGTCTCTTTTACTCCCCTGCTGAGCAAGAAGCTTGGCTTACTTCGATTTGTAACAATAAGCACCGTGGGTTTTCAGAATCTCCGTGTTTTATCTGTTATGTGGGTTTTCTTTTTTTTACCCTGGCTTCCTCTGTTCTTGCTCTTCTAAAAAGTGCCTGCCTCTTACAGATCTGCAGCACGCAGGGAGAATGGCTCTCAGTGCTGCCAGGGAAAAGCCTGCCTAAAACCTGGGAGGAGCTAAGGTAATCCTGGGATTCGACAGAACATATAATGCAGCTTTGTGTCAAAATGACCACAGCTGCTTTGATCATATCACTTACAGCCCTACACTTCAGCCAGAAAAGCTGTTGTTGTGATACAGCAAGTACTTAATTAGAGTTGATGCTGCTTTCTTTTTTTTTTTTTTTTAGGAGAGAAATTCCCAGAACAAAATCAGGGTTTATAACAATAACCACGCTTGACACATCTTTTTTTTTTTTTTCTTATAAAACAAACAAAATCACCATGAAATATTCTCAGTAATTACAGAGGTTATTGTGAGTTCTCATGCATCACTTCTCAAATCCTTTTCCCCTCTCTCTGCAGGCTGAAGGCAGTTTACCATCTACCCTCAAGGGAGGGGAAAAGGGTGCAGAACATTTTTAAGAGCTTTCTTTAAAGTGGTGTGTGTAGAGAAATCACTACAAATCTAAAATGAGGTTACTCTTTAAAAACTCCTAAACTAAAGTACCAAGGGACACTAAACTCCCGAAAACAGATGGTAACTCAACTGCTTAAGGTGATGAAAATGGCTAGGGGATGCTGACAGCATGAAGGAATCGGACTAAGCCCCTCTCATCTCTAGTCACAGCTCTTCATCAAGTCACAACACATCACACTACTACCACTCCCCCTCCTCATCACACTGAAAAAATAAAACCCACCTCTAACGCTTTTAATGCTACTCAAGTTTGTTGAAAAATAAAGTTTCATTTGGCTGCCACTGCTACTTGGCGTCTAGCTTGGCCATTTCTTGCACGTAGATGCCGATGCTTTCACTGTCGAAGAGCAGGAAGTAAATGTTCTTCAAGGAGGAGGAGCTGGTGCCGTCAAAGTGGGTGGAAATAGCTCTGAGAGTCACCTGGGCCGCCGTCTGTTTTGGGAAGCAGTTTCTGTGTGGGAGGGGAAGAGAAGAGCGCAGGTGAGTGTCGCTGTGCACACGTGATGCTGAGAGCAACCAGCCAGCGCTGCTGCCAAGACAGCGCCAGTCTGCACCCTGGCAGATCCAGAAGCAAACCCCAAGGTTTCGATAGCCGTATTCACCTGCTGCTGTATCAGTCTCCTCGCTGGCATGGCTGCTGTTTTCATTTGCTTCTCCTTTTTTTATAAGCACGCAATTTTTTAATGCTCCCCCTTAGAATTAAACTTTCCCATGCCACGCTGGGCAGGCTAGAAAGGTCAAAGGATGAATTTTTTTTTTTATTTTTATTTTTTTTTAGCTAAACACTGGGAAAAAAAACCCCAAACCCAAACCCAAACCACCACCTACTTAGCTGACTTTCTCACTCTGTCATTAAAAATACTTTGCTTGGGACTCCTGTGAAAATAATTGAAATTACAACTCCAAGCCAAATTAAGGTCAAGACGCACGCATTCACTCATTTTGATGGCAATATTCTCTAACCTACAATCTGAACAGCTCAAAGCTACCAGTTGTTACAGTAGGTGGGCTCTTTAATTCCTATTTAGATTCTGCTGAGTGATAATGCTCCAGATGAACTTTGATCCATGCCAAAAAAAGGTTGGTCAGCACAACCTAGGCCGTGCCCTTCCTCCGAGAGAGGATTACACGTAACTTTTGTGCTCTGAGAAAGGTTTGTCTAACCTATACTTACAGGTCTTTGGTAGGGCTTCAGCACAGTACACAGATAAATCGCTAAAAATTGCACTGCCCCTCTATTTATTCTTTTGTCCTGATCCATAAAAATATTATTTCGCTTCAAAAAGTGTCTGTGTAAAAATGGCACTTTCACCTCCTGTGTATTCAGTGATTCCACTGATCAAAACACAGCTTTACTTTCATTTTACTCACTGTCAGGCCAACACAACTGGACTGTACTATGTACTCTACTCTTTGTGTTTCTTTTGATCAGAGACCAACAAACTGTTGGTTTAAAAAAAAGTTAAAAAGGAAAAAAAAAAAAGAAAAGGATAAACACTTTGGATTTCTTAGTCAAGCACATTTTGTTTGCTGGTCACTGAGACAGAAAAGTGTAGCTTCACAGCTGGTTTCATAGTTCCCTTTTTAAAGCAAATCTACATTTGAGAAATGTTGATTTTCTTTTGGAAAAAAAACAGGTTTTGTGTGAGTAGTCTGTTTAATATATATTGTCAGGGTGACTTAAGTGAGCACCCCGCACCTACCTGCCCCAGGTTGCATCCCTGTTCCCTGCCCTCGGTAAATGCAGTTTGAATAAGACTCCCCACAGCCAAATGAAGGGACACAAAACCCGAGGGGGTGCAGAGCAATGAAAACGAGTGCCCAGCAACAGAAAACACGGCGGCGAGGCCACTCAGCTCTCCTGTGAGGTGGCCCATTTGCCTTCACAAAGGCTTTCTGGCAGCGTCCCGCCGGGCTGGTTTCCCCTGGAGCAGCACGGCATCGTGGATGGCACGGGCAGGGGCAGGGTCACAGGGCAGAGGGCACCCCTCTGACAGCTAAAACGACACCACTGCTCCCCGACACAGAACCCTCCTGTGCAGCCAGGGTCCTACCTGCCGCTGGGAAACGGGGGGAACGCCACGGACTTCAGCTTCTTGTCTTCTGCAGCTGTTAAGCAGTTCTTGACAGTCTCCTCGAGCTGCTCTTCACACTTGTCCGAGCCCCACTGTGGGATGTGACAGTGGATGACAAACTTTGCTGCTAGGCCGCTAGACTGAGTGAGTGCAGCTAACACAAACGGAAACGTAACATTTAGTGTCGAACAGGAACCACCCTGCGCTGACCTCTCAGCCCAGTGCGCTTCTTAATTACATCACCTCTCCAAAGAAACACTTTTGGAATTAAAACAACGGTGGCTGGCTCGCAACCATAATCTGACTGTCTCATCATTACCCTTGTGATCAGTGGTTATTTCTGTGGAGACCAAAGAACCCAGGGCTCATTTGGTCAGCACGCACAGTTATTCAATAATGGTTTTCAGTTCTCCCATTCGGCATGGCCTCTGGGTTTGTTTTATGCAAAGTACCGAAACCTTGCCCCAACACAACAGCACTAATCCCCCAACAGACGTTTCTGCAGTGCTTGCACTGAATGCCTTGCCCAAATATCCTGCAGCATCATCATCATCACCATATTACAGCTCCAGAGTGTTGGGGTGTAATATTTAGACCCACTTCACAGCTGGGTAATTTCAGATACGGACAAGAAAATCAAAGATGCTCGCTGAAGGTCCCCACCAATTTTGTCCAATTAGGAAATTCAGATTAATTTTTCAGAAAGCCTAATATTTCTCCAGGACCTGCAGACTCCACAGCATGGCATCAGTTTGCTTTTGTTGTAACTGTGATCATCAGAACTACTGGAAGTCTTTGTCTGGGGAATCTCAGGTTAAACTCTCTGCTGTGCAGGATGAAACTAGCCCAAGGATGAAAAACTTTGATGCATTCACATGTCCACCACTGCAGAGGAATTCTGTTGCAGGCACAGAGGAATTCTGTGCTACTTCAATTTAAACAAGCTGCCTTAATAGCATGAAAGGAGTCTATATTCTAGTGAGGCAGTGATGTTGACAGAGAAAAGCAGCTTACTTTGATTTTATGGCAAATAAATTTGATTAGATGTGAAAGTGAAGCAAATGATCTTCTTTAAACATTTCCCTGTCATTTGAGACCATAAAACTAGGCCATTCATTTAGGAAATTTCCAAAATGAGACTATTTAAAGCATTTACTTCCTTGAGTATTGAGATACTAAGCCAAATAAGATATACTGTAACTTCTCTCCATCTGTCTTCCAGCCACCTTCAACCCCTAGAAATCGGTTTAATTTGTCCACAAAGGAAAGCACAAGCTCAAGAAGTCCCAACCCACTCACTGCTACAGATGTTAAACCCCTGAAGGGAGCTCTTCTGATAATTTAGCTGTGGTGCCTGAGCAATTGCTCTTCCAAAAATCAGCACAGGCAGAACAGGAAAGATGGCACACAGGTGACAGCATAAGATTTCCTTAGTTTTTGGGCTCCTGCAGACAGAAATTGCCTAAGAGAAATTAATCAGCCCAATGTGCACAGCACGCAGGCATCCTTCCTTTTTTTGCCCCCCCTCAGCAGGTTGTTCACATCAGCAGCAGCTTCGAAGAGGAAACATTTTCATCACAAAGCAAAGACACATAAATAATCCAGAGCAGACCAGAATGTCCAGAGAAAAGAACACATGAAATGAGCCGTGTCCAAGGCAGACTGCAGTATCCTTTTTTACCTTCAGCAACTTCCAAGGGTCCTTGAGATTTGCGAAGCTCTTTCACTGTTTCTAAAAACTCTTTTCCTCCAGCCTTTTCCAACGCCTTGCCTGCAAGGACACGGAGCAAAAGGCCTTGGCTTCGGAGTACCAACGTGGAAAAACAACTCTGCCTTCTTTAAAAGAACACTGTACACTTATTATCCTGTACCTAGACACAGACAAAGTTTACTTTTTACTGGTTTTGAAGAGCCCTCTATGCTATTACTGGAAATAACTTCAATATAAATATCTGTAAGAAAGCTACTCCGACTTGTGGCTAAAATAGTGAGGATTTTCAGGACTCAGATTTTTACCCTCCAAAATCTGGTCAGCATGCAAGCCCCTACTACTGGCTGAAACAAACATAGCTAGGATGCCAGTGAAGGTCTTGATGACTACAAAACGATGATCCAAAAGCCTGGCACTAGATTCTGTGTCCCCCCTATGAGAGGGACTAATAGCTTTTTACCTCCCTCCTGCTTCCATCTCCATATTTGTAATAATGCTATTTCCTGATTTCACATGAGCAGTGTAAGGCTTTGCATGTGAGTATTTCTAAATTATGTAATATCCTGTAATGAAAAGCATAATTAGCGGTGTTATCAATGTATAAGTTCTGTAAGAGAAATTTCAGAGGCAAATATAAAAATAATCCAAGAAAAGGCAGCAGTAATGATTATTTACACCTTTGCTGCTCACGTGCTTCAACAAATTACCTGTGTTTTGCTTGTCATAAGGGAAAAAAAAAAAAGGATAAATTAGTCATTAGCCTGTTACACCTAGTCAGATCCAGCCTAGTTTTTAGGAATGTTGTAAATGATATTTATGGCCTGGGGAGGATTCTGATGAAGCAGGATGGGATCTCAGCAGGCAGCCAGCAGACCAGCTACTGTTCCAGCTCTAGATCTGGGGTTTTTTTTTCTGCCTGTAGCAGAGCCTCACCTATTTCCTCCTTGAGGTCTATTTCAGCAGTTGTGGGGTGAACGATGCCTTCTACTTTCATGGAGCCAATATGGCTGATGTCACTCTGTGTCAGGGAAAGCTGAAAAATAGTAACGAGGGGACAGGCAAAAAAATAAAACAGTAATGCCAGAGCAAAAGCATTTGTCATACCACAAAGGAAAACTAAAATGAAAGAAGTCTGCATTCAGTCTTTCAGAGATCAGTTATTTTATTGTGTTCGATATGTGGGACTGATTTTCAGCTTTTGATTAATCAATTTGCACAACCACTCCGATTATTTGGTGATATGCCCACAGCTTGGGAGTTTGCTCCAGAGGAGGTTACTGCTAGGAAAAAAAATCTAGCACCACATTTTGGAGAAGAAAGGGCTGATTTTGGAAATGCTTCGGTTTAAAGAGAAAAATGAGAAAATTAAAAAGTGTTTCTCCTGTAGAAGCACTTGCCCTCAGAGAACTACTATAAGGGGGCTGAGAAGATGGGCTGAGCATTATCCTGATCTATGAAGGCTTCACCACCCCAGTGATTAATTACCCATTCCTGGCGTAAATAATAATAAAAAACTGATTATATTTCCATAGCTAAATCTGCAAGAAAACCTCCAGTTTAATTCAGAGAGTCCAAAAATTAAGGAAGGCAAAAAAACCCGTCTTGTTCTTGGAGAGTACAGGGGAACAAAAAGTAGTAAATACAGGGCACAGTCGATGGAACACCAAGGAGATGTATTTTGGTGGGACACTTTTGTAACTCTGGCCAGGCAAGATGCCACAGCCTGTGCCGAGTTGGAGCAGTAGGAACGTCCTCAGTTGGAACACTGACAGAGCAGATTCCCACAGCCCACTCTCACATGGAGCGCCCGGGGCTTCTGGCACAAACCAACAAGCTCTGGGTGATCCTGGGACCTGGCCCAGAAATACTCTTGGAGAAACAATAAATAGCCTAGAAGTTTAAACCTGGTTTGGCAGCGTGTCAGCACAACACAGACAAAGCCAAACCGAACAAAACCCCAGTCCTTTTAGGCCAAGAAATGACTCAGTGTGGATCTCTGCAGAGGGGCTGACCGGCATTGTTCTTGGAAATCATCTATCTGCAGACATATTTCTGAGAACTTGCCAATGACTGGAGCAAGTTTTGGCCTTAAATTTGGGACCACTAAGGCAGAACGTAGAGAAGATTTTGCAGTGCTGTTGGATCAAACTCATCCTTTTGTCAATGCCAGGCCCCACTGCTGTGATCCCAATCCATTCTAACTTTGTATTACCTTTTGTCCTGGCACAAGGCTCTTGGAGGACAAGATAGTGAAACCATCCCCGGGTCCATCCTCAGATGTTGAGTTTGAAGCTCCTTCTTTTTCACTGTCTTTTTGCTTGTTCTATTTGAGGGGAGAAAAAAAGCAAGGAAGCAAGGACTCTCAAAGGAAAAAAGTAATGAACATATACCATAATTCAGTAATGGATAGATTTAATCAGTTAATATAAGTCTCATCTTCTCAGATCAATATATTACTTTCAGTCTTCTAATCCCCAAAGATTATATAACAACAGAGGTCTGCCCTGTTTATATAATGCTAAACATTAGTGGTTCATCTGAGGTATTATATACATTTGTAGTCACATTCAGAGTCAGGGCACCCACATCCATCTGTAGTTTTACTAACAATTGAAGTTGTATTTATGGGTGGGTGTGTGCTGGTTTATTTTTGTTTCTATGAGAGCAGAGCTCATACTAAATCAGACTTAGTAACTTAGTAACCCAGTCAAATATCCCAACCTGAATTAAAAACAACTTTGTGATCTGGGGAAAAAAAAAAAAAGTTTAATCTCAGTTAATAAATCATAAATCCTTCCTGCTGCTTAACTCCAGGAGCAGCAAACATACCAGCCCTAGAGGGCTGCAGGAGCATCTCCTCACATCTTTCAATGTTTGCTTTAAGGTATGTCAAGAAGTTAACTCTTCCTAACAAGTTCAAACTCTGACGTGCACAATTCAAAGCAGTGGCTGAGATCAATACACAGAGGCACCCTATTAAACGTCCCATTAAGCAACTCCTGTTTTCTCCTCGAAAGTTGTCTCTGCATATCCTCAGCTATGGAACTGTATCAAAGCGTAAAGGCCTCCAGAAAAATGTGCTTAATGCAAGTTTAAAAAGCTGAAGTCAGAGCTTAATATCACCTAATGCTACCCAAACAAAACTTAGCAGCGTTCTAAGGTGCATGCTCTGGAATGAGAAACCAAGAGCACTGATCTGGGTTACTGCTTTACCAAGTCAAATCATTTTGGACAGTGACAGAGGAAGGGCAACCACGAGGGAAGGTGCAGTGCTCAAGTTCTGATTCGTTTATTCTTCTTTTAAAAACCACCAACAACAACAGCACAGCTAAGAACACGTGGAACAAAGAGCTTGTCACAATGGCGCTGACCTACCACGGTCAGGACAAGCTGTCTGGGCAGTGGCAAACCTCTAACACCAACCCCGCAACTGCACAAGGCTGAAGACATGACGTCTCCCCAGCATAAAATGTTTTAAAAGACAGCTGCTTTTATCTTAAAAGCAAGAGTTCACTGCCACACAGTTAGTGTGGAGGTAAGGAGATGCTACACAGTTATCAAGAAAGTACTGCAAAGGGCAGCATGGAATGTGCACCTCTCTTATGCTTACCTTTTTGGATGTCCGGGCCTTGGGAGACTTTGCCTTCTTCCCACTCTTTTTGTTCACCATGGATTTCCTCCCCTTCTTCTCAGGAGCAGGGGAAAGGATGGTCTCAGACTTGCCTTTGGCACCCCGTTTCTTGGCCAGAAGCTCGGGCTGAATTCTGGGCAGGACACCCCCACTTGCAATAGTCACACCTTTTAGCAACTGCCAGGAGAAGCAGCGTAGAGAAGCATATTACAGATCCTCTCAGCCTGCACCACCAGAAAGCTGTCAGGGAGAAGATCCACAATAACAAGGAACTTGGCAGGTGACGGCAGAGTCAGCCAGCACATCCTGGGAACTCTGCTGCTGTACAACCACTCCTGTCTCCTCCAGTGCAGTGGTCCTTGTGCAAACTTGGCCTTGGTGACTCAGAAACACTGGGTGTGGGTAAAATAAGAACAGGGCCTGTGCGCTGCTTAAAGAAGTGTCTGTCCCACAGCCCTGCTCAAAGGACTGGATGCAGACCCCTCTGGCAGGGAAACACGCAGTGGGAAAGCAAGGAAGAGCCCCAAGGACCTGCTCTGCAGTGGGCTGTGATATTATGTGGAGGACAACGTCTGGCTAATTCCTAACAGACAGCACTGGATCTAGAGCCCAGTTCACAGGTCACTGGCCAGAAGCACAGAGCTGTGAAAGGCCTGGTGGTGTTAGCACGCTGTTCCTTCTCTCCTGGCCTCTGCTTTGACTTTTCAGTCTGCCTGACTAGAAACAGAGCCACATGACTTCATGGGCACCGCATCTTCGTTATTTAAAGCAGACAAATTAAGCGCAGGAGTATTCAAAGTGTGAATGATGTCATCCATCTTAGCGTGGGGCCTACCAAGAAGAGCTACTCTGATGCTGACTGAACCTTTTCGGCATCCCTGAATAGTACGATTTACAGCCCACCCTAATGATTTCTGCCCTTACTCACCAAGTTTAGCAGAAGTGAACCCACACGTGATCCTGAGAGTCAGAGCGCTGCAAACCACAGCTAATGGGCAAACGGGTGGGGAGGCAGCAACACAGTGAGCCACATCCCTACCCAAGATGGGCCTCACAGCCAGCATAATAGAAAACACACATCTCTACAGCTTTTGGGGAAAAGGTCTTGCATATGGCACATTTTTTTTTAAGTGTTGGATGTCCTCGAGCTAAAAAGTGATGCATCAAGCCTACTCAATTCAACAGGACCCACAGGCTACAAAAGAAGCAAAATTTATGTCCATAAGATTTAAGATGAGGTATCTCAGAACCTTTGTTTTTGTTTGCTTTTATTTAAGAGGACACAGCCTTGCCTTCTGCTCTGACAACCGCATTCACGTCTGAGACTAAACCGTTTCCAACCTTCCCTCATGCCACAGCACGTGACTCCTGCACTGAAAAGTGAACAGGTACCTGATTCAGCTCCTCATCATTTGCAACTGCCAGGAGGATGTGTCTGGGGGCAATTCTCCCTTTCTTGTTGTCCCGCGCCGCGTTTCCCGCCAGCTCTAGAATTTCAGCTGCAACACAACAAAAATGCACCTCAGGTACACGCTGCAGTCACGCCTTATGTTCCTTCTTTACACCCATTTACCTTCTCAGGGATGTTTCCAGATTTAAAGGGTCTTTGCTACGGAAAGGCAGAAACCAAACCCCACTCTACGTATTGGTAAATGTAAGTAAATTAATTTTTCCTTCCTAGCACCCCCTAAAGGAGAGCTAGCAGAAAACATGCTAAGCTCGGTTCACATAATTTCTTTTACGAGTCCCAAGTCAGAATTCCCTTTCAAAAAGACAAAAAAAACCCCAGCCTATAAAAATCTACATCAGCAGTCCAAAATTTAGCAGTAGCTAAATGTAATAACAGAACAGTCAAGCATGCAGTGAAACCCCAAACCTGGCACAGACAGCTCTGACAAACAGCAAGGATTCTCAGGACCGGGTAAGATGAAGACTGAGGTGCATTTGAAGAAATACTTGGAAAGCCAACACACTAGCCAGGCGCTGCTGGAGTAAAAGGGCACTGAAAATCTGTGAGAAGCTTCATTTCAGATCAAGACACGAGAGGTTTGCCTTAGGTGCAAGCAGAGACAACGTGAGAGCTTCAGTGCATGAAATACTGATAAGAGGGTCCTTCCACATCTCTGGGAACAGGTCACTTCAAAAGCAGTTTCTCTAAATTAGCTGCAACATTTATACTGCAAACAAAATCACCGAGCTTCTCCTAAGTGTTATGGAGGAAATACAGACACACTTTTCTAGGTTTATTTGGACTGTAGCAAACAATCACTAGAATTCACTAACTTACACAGTTTGGCCCATACTCAGAAGTTATTTCTCAGGTAAGAACTCTACTGAAACACTGGGAAGGAAGAATGGATTCCCCCCCCCAAATAATCCCAAAAATCGTGCTCACACTTTGTTCCATTTTAAAAGCATACAGTGTCCCTGTCTTCTGGTTTTTGCGTTTGTGTTTGCACTTGTTTGTGTTTTGCATTTCATACAGGGGTATGAAAATTACAGCCCATCAGTGTCCTAGTGATATCTCACTGATGTCCTAACGGCACCTTACTCCTAAATAAAGAACCAACTATTATAAGAACTTTCATGAAAAATCTAGTGCTGTCTGGCTAAAATCCACATGATTTCAACACGAGGCTCAGCTCTTGGCTCTTGGGAAAAATACAAGTTTTCAATTTCACTCAGTAAGAGAAACAAAAGTACATATTTGTCTTCCAGTTTTCACTAGTACACAGCGAACATATTTAAATGAACGTTGGAGATGTAAAAGCCTTTTTTTTTTTTAATTTATGAGCATATTCATGGTGATTTGTGAGAGTCAGGGCAGGAACCTCTCAGCTCTAGCATTTCCTAGAGTCTGTCCTGGATTTTAACAGAGACTGAAAAGAAATTCGGCATAATCCAGCTGTATTCACCCCCGTGGGGCTGGAAGTTTCAGACCCTCTCTGCCAGTGGAGCTAAGGCAGCAGCAGACAGCAGGAACAGATTCCATCCATTGTGCAGACCAGCAGAGAGCAAGAAAAGAGACCCAGGCTTCTCCAGTGGGTTTTGCAGATGTGTGCTGACAGCAGAGGAAAATTGCATCGGCGGGGGGGGAAAAAAAAAAATCCAAAAAAGCAACACATACTTACCTGCACGGGAACTGAAGTTCTTTCAGGTGTGCCAACAACAGGCACATCCTGCTACCTGTGTGCTCACCCCACTCCCCCAGGTTTGGGTCCTTTGGCCAGCAGCATCCTGATGGTGCACCCAAATGTCCTCTGCCTAATGTCAAGAGCAAAAAAGGCAGAACGCTCAAATGCCAGCCATCCACCACAGGGCACTGGGAAGAAGGGACTCCGAGGCACAGGTGATGTATGGGAGATTGTGAAATACGTATATACAACTTACCAAAGGATGCCAAGTATCTGCATAGGGAAATAATTGCCTTACCTCCTTCTAACGGTGGTTTATATGCGTATTTTTCTAATGGTGGAGGCAGGGACTCATAGTCTTAATAATACAAAATGGCACTTGCAAAATGCACATCAAAACCAGAGGCTTCAGTTGTCACATCCTCTGCTGATAAGAAGAGATCCCTAAAGAAAGTGCTTTACATTTCAAGCAGAAACATCTGAACAGCTGAGGTTACCTAATTTCTAAGACTAGTCTGAGAATATAGGTCCTATAACAAAAGCCTGTACTACAACAAGCTCTCTTGGAATTGGTCATCTTGATATTCTCGGCCATAAATTGGTTTTACTTGATGTGTTCTCAGCCGCAGGCAGTAAGAATTAAAGCGAAACCTGAAATAACCTTGCTTCCCTCAAGATTCCAAACCCACAAAGATGCCTCCACACCAGAAAAGTAACTTTAAATCCAGGCATCTTCAGCACAGGAGGCCACAAGCAAACCAGCTCCTTGAGGGACTGTGGCACACATCGAATGCTGGGCTACAGAGCAGTGCCCAGAACTCTCCACTGGCTCTGCCCAACACTCCTTTTTAAAGTGTCTTTAAAGGAGCCTTTTCTCCTCTTTGACAAGCACTTGGATGAGGGAAGAGTATAACTCTCTTCCAGCCGACACGAGCAGCAGCCAAGCCATGACCTGAATGGGGTTACATCTCCTCACCCCGTGACATACCGGAAAAAAAAGAGGTTTCTTTAGCCGATGGATCAACACACTTGGAGCGTCTGTGAAGTAAAAGCCTCCTAGCCAGGTCAGAGGTATTTGTTCAGCTGAGCTCAGCCTGTTTCTGTGAAGCTGGACTGATAAGAAAGGTCTATGAGAATTACTGATAGCAAACTGGAGAGATTTCATACAGGTCATTTATCTTGTTTTCCACCTCCCATTTAGGATAAGTTGTGCCAGGCAGATTATGGCAGGTGGTTTCTGTGAAGGAAGAAGCCTTTCCCGGTGATGTGTTCTGCCCTGATTTAGAGGGGATGGCTTCCCATTGGCATCTTCCATGAGCTCCTCTGACCAGCACACCCCTCACATGACTCCTGCCTCCTAATCAAGGGGCACTGGCAACCTCTGCCTGCTTTTTTGGAGGGTGCACTGTGGGACACACGCAGCTGATGTATTTAGATGACTGTCACTGCACTCAGCCCTGTGCACACTCAGAGCATGAGTCTGCTGCAAACTCCATAAATCCAATGGGACCGAGGCCAACTTTCCAGAGTTTTAACTCTGAAGCCTGTGGAGCCCAGCACTGTTCCAGCAAACCAAACTTTCTAGATAAGAGTTAAGCTGCAGTTTTGCAATATGATTTTCCAGCCTAGGATATAAAGCAGCACAGAGAGATTTAAATGAAAGGCATAGAGACCACTCTTCCCCTCCTGTAAAGCATCAAATCTCTGCTCAAATGCGGAGAAGCCCTCAGGGGTTTAGAGGAGAAATTCTCATGAGTGCCCTAACACAGCAAAAAATGTATGGTTTGACCTGCTTCTGTGAAACAGCTAAAAAGCCAGACTCCCTTACTGCCAGCCTCCCAGATTTAGCCTGAAGCAGTTCCCCTGCACGCAGCCTCTCATCCCGAGTAACCACCATTTCCTTAGCGGCAAGTCCGTGAGGAAAGAACGGCATTTGTAACAGGAAGCATCACATGACAATGTTAAGAAAATTTACCAGTTTGACATGTAATACCCCCTTCAACAACAGCCTTGGCAAAACACATTTTGTTTCTTCCCAAAACCAAAGACTTTATTCACACAAAGTATTAGGAATAACTAGATCAGCGGGGTTAGATGTTGCA
Source organism: Pseudotriccus pelzelni (assembly GCA_035584735.1). Taxonomy (NCBI): domain Eukaryota; kingdom Metazoa; phylum Chordata; class Aves; order Passeriformes; family Tyrannidae; genus Pseudotriccus; species Pseudotriccus pelzelni. Next base: position 1,821,433 of record JAWMRA010000162.1, on the reverse strand, counting down.
ACGCTGTTTTTTTTAATCGAACTCTCCACCTTCGTAGTATTTCCAAACCAAACTCTGGACAGAGCACAGAAACTTTGTTTTTGGAAAGGCCACTATCCACCAGCAATAGGTGTTTATTCAGAAACATTACTCCGTTCTATTACAATTTATGCAGGGTTGGGTTCTCTGCTCAACCAAGCAGCTTAAAATAGCATTCCTTTACAATTTATGTGGGCTCCCAGCCCACACCTCTAGCAATTTTCTTGCCTGGTTCACTACATGTTCTTTTTTTTTTCCTAAAACAAAGCGTACGTAATCTGTCCACGTAATATTAATGACCCAAATTAAACTGCATTTACTAGCCAGGAGCAGAGCCAAGATATACGTTGTTCTAGTTCAGGTAACACGTCAACAGTGCTGACCATAACTCAGTCTGCACTACCGAAATGCTGCACACACCAGATGTGCTGCTGACAATTTGTTACTGCACCTTGTAATAATTGCCACAGTTCGGAACAAGCACCTCCAAATGTTGGTCCTAGAAGCTGCTTTGAATGATCTGGATCCACGTGGAGTGGGAAAAGACAAGACACATTCCTCCCCAGACAGAGGGCCAGCAGAGTCACAATGCAGCACCTTATGTTATAAAAGTTAGTGTGAGTTCTTTGACACAAGCAACACTTTGTCACTCCAGCTCCAGGAGTAGCCTCAGAAAACAAACAAACAAACAAACAAAAATCGATTCTCATCCTGCAATGCACCAGCACGAACATGGAAGTTTGTGTGATATGCTATTAGGCATCATCAGAAATTTAATTTTAATGGTGAAATTCAATAGTGAGATTTTATATTTTCTCCACATCTTTGAAAGAAAATAGTGCTTTTATTGTCTGGTAGTGAGAACAGGCTTTCGTGTGCAAAAGAGACAGCAATCTTTACATATAGCCTGGCATGCCTTTACATGGACACCAAGGCTCCATGCAAGCTTCTTCCTGCCACTTTGGCAATAAACTATGCTCCTGAAACATAATGCACTCAGTTCATTCCTGTGACTCCTCACAGATTCTCTAATGCACCTCAGTCTTGATCTGTAACACCTGAGTAACCTGAACCAGAATCCCTTCTGCACCATGAGTTCTAACAACTTGCTAAAGGGCTATTTTCCATAATTAAATAAGAAACTGAGCAGATGTGACCACAGGACACTCTGAAATATCACCATACAGAATCACACAGTGTATCGTATCACCACGTGACACCTGCCCCTTCCTCAGAGTTCAGTTTCAGAAAGGAGGGAAAAAGAAAGCTTGGGAAGATTTAAACCCTGAAGCACTTTCTTTACATGCTTAGGTGAAGCAAAAGGCTTTTTAAAATATGAAAAACAACCTTTGTATTTCATAACACTTTTGACACTGTCCTGCAAGGTGAAACACAGCCAGCAAAACAGTTTGCTCACTTGAAAAGCAGGAAAGGTGTACAAGGCGGGTTTACTTTTTTCTCCTGTTATTCACAGAATATGCTGAGCTGGAAGGGACCCACAAGGATCATCGAATCCAACATCGAATCCCGGCACAGGACCATCCCCAAGAGTCACACCCTATGCCTGAGAGTATCATCCAAACACATCTTGAGCTCTGTCAGGCTTGGTGCTGTGCCCACTGCCCTGGGGAGCCTGTTCCGTGCCCAGCCACCCTCTGGGGGAAGAACTTCGTTTTAATATCCAACCTGACCCTGCCCTGACACAACTTCAGGGCATTCCCTCGGGTCCTGCCACTGGTCACATTTAGGTGTGTCACAAGCTTAACATAATAATATAATATCAGTTATTATCCTGTCCGGCTGTTGCCTCTCTTAGGAGAAAACTTCCACTCTCAGCCTCTTCAAGAAACAAATTAACCCCGCCAGCGTTTTCAGCAAACGCTGCAGTGGCAGGGCCTGGTTTTCAGAAGGGCTCCACGAGTTTCCTGCCCCATCCCTCGGACCTGCCTGGCTCCCGTGTGTGCTCAGCAGCTGCAGGCCCGGGGTCTCGGTTTACCTGCGAGGTACTCTATGACGGCCGCCATGTACACGGGCGCTCCCACACCGATCCGGTACTTGTACGTCCCTTTCTTCAGGTAGCGCATCATCCTCCCCACGGGGAAAATGACACCAGCCCTGCTCGAGCGGGACAGTTTGGACATCTTCTTCTTCCCGCTCCGGCCCGACATCTCGCGGCCTCGCGCCTCTCAGCCCCCCTCCGGTGGTTCCGAACGCCTCGCTCCAAACCCACGAGCTGCAAGGGAAGGCAAACGGGGTTGGCGCTCAGCGCGTGAGAAACGCCTTTGCGCGCTGTTGTTGCTGTTCCAGGAGGAAAAAGAAATCCAAGCCCACCCTCGACACCCGAGGCGTTATTCATTAAAAGTTGGGTGACCGGGATATTTGCTCCAACTTCGCTTTTTGAACTGCACTGTCGGGGGAGCAATATCAGGAACAAAGAAAACAAACCTCATTTTCTCCTTATTTTTCACGGGATTACAGGCAAACAGGCGACGAACTCTGGAGTCTGCCACTCTACTCCAAAGGCTGCAGGTGGGTCATAGTTGCACCCCTAGTTCTTAGCCAAATAATGGGGATGTTTTAACTCTGTTTACAAAACCTGGCTTTAACTCCTTTCTGACAGCGGCCCTGGAGGCCTAATTAAGAGCCTGGTTACTCCTCTGAAGCCAAGGAAGAGCAGGTCTGCCACAGGCGGTATTTCTGACAGTGAAGGCACAGCTACTTCGTTCCCACTGTTCACTCACCCCAGTGAAACGAGGAAACACAAGGAGGGAGATAATTTGGGGGTAAAAAAATAAATTATGAATTTAGATGATACTGTTAAACTTCATCACAATCTTCATTATAAACAGCCTTCCATAAAAATAAAAATACATTTCATTTGACACCGCTGCAAGCCCTCGGGAACAGTCAACACTCACCCAAGCAGGGCACAGAAGTCTCCGTTTCATTCTTATCCTGATTATTATAAATGAAGTGCATGCACAAAGAGAGTCACCTGTCCCACACAAAGCCAGGCATTCCCAGAAACCATCTCATCCAGAAGAGCCAAAGCCAAGAGGCAGTTTCTACAACAACCCAACTCGAACGCTGGTTCTGTTTTTGGTATCAAGGAAAATAATATCAGCAGGGATCTATAAAACCCTGGCATGCCCTTGTGTACCGGCCAATTTTTTTATTCTCCGTGCAACATGTTACTTGGGCACGAAAAGTTGGGAAAGGTTAGAGCAGTGAACCTATCAGACAGGGACACGTCAAAATTGGTGTTGCTCACCATCAGAGCACCGGACTCGGTCAGACGGGAGGCAGCAGAACCTTCCCACAACTTTAAAACAGTTACAGAATAAATGTCAGGAATCGCTGGACAGCACTGGGTCAGCCCTGGGATTGGAGGCGATCTCCCAAGATCCTTATCTCAGTGGAACTTGCAATTTGTGACAGACCCTTTACAAACTTTCAGTTTCGTAATAATAACAACCCCTTAAAACGTGTCCTTCTCATTCGTGGTAACTGACACTCAAATTGCTGAATAAACGTAGGCTGGGAATTAGGTGTCTTAGCCATCAGAGGAGACAATCTCTGAAACAGCCTTCTCTTCTGAGCAATACAAGCAACAGTAACTCATTTTAAGGTGGAACTTAATAAATGTACCCAAGTAGGGCAGGAACTGATGCCATTACCCAAGAGTAATGGCTGGCATGAGTACACTACATGTATCAAAATCATATTAAGCTCACCCCTCATATGTTTGTTCCCATTGTACCAAATCCCAGTTGCTTGTGAATCAGTGGGTAAAGGCAAACATCAAGAGATTACACCCACAGAAAACACCATGGTTGTACTTGATCTCTGTGATAGGAAGTCCAAACATATTTATATATAACTAACCACATTGCCCTGGGCATGCTGCAGCATTATATAAATTTATGTTTTAATGACTCACTTCTGGCTCGTTGTTCCGTTGCCTCACTGAACTTTCCACCCCTGTCTACTCCTTTATTTTCCCCTTCTCTCTCACTGCAAGCCTCAGCCATTTTTATCCCCCTGCCGCCAAGCCAACTTTTGGAATCCCGTAATATTTTTCCAAATAAACTGCAGGTGACAGAGCAGGTTATGACTGCGGAACTTTTTGAGATGTGTTTGTAAATACAAAAGAGGTTTCAAAACTCTGCTAGCACCGTCTCTCTCTCTCTCTCTCTTTTCTTTGCAACTTATCGCGGACCAGGGTACACCGAGGAGCGACACTGACAACAGTGTGTTCTTGTCTTGTCTTGAATCCCACTGGAGGACATTTTTTGGTAGAAGGCCAAGATACGGCATAGTCACATCAGCTCCTGTGGACCTCCCGCGGACAAAGGAATCCCACAGGCAGGGGTTTGGTTTCCTTTGCAGCACCATCACCTCGGAGGACGCCCCTGAGCTTCGCCCTGCCAGTTAGGTGGGGCACCCACCTGGACTGCAACCAACAGAGCTACAAGTTGGGTGCTGCCATCCTAATCGTTCTCTTCTGATGACACAGCCAAGCCTCAAGGGCTTCTCATTTGAAAAGCTCTCGAGTCTACCCACATTAATTCCCTCTGTGCCAGCTGATTCATCGTCTCTGCGTTTGTCCTTACAAAGCTCAGCCTCCATTTAAAGATACGCCCGTGCCATTCGTGCGAAGTCCGTCCTCGCTGAGCTGGAAGAGTCTATATCTGGCTACCGTGACATCACGAGGCCTGGGCAATTTAAAGCAATTAATTTTCCCAATCCCTTAATTGGTCACAGCGCACTCCTACTCTGCCATGACTCCAACATCCCTGTGTTGCTACGGGGGATTGAGCAGCTACCACATCTCCCAGAGCTCCCTGTGATGGAAAGGGGGTAGACTTTTGGAAGCTGGGGGTTCCTCTGCTGAGTTTTACCTTCTTCAGAGTCCAGACAACCAGCAACATTTTCCTTCTGCTTGCTGGAGAGAGAGCTTTGCCTCCTCCCCTCTCTCAGGTAGGTCTGCCTTGGCCACTTTGAGGCTCACCCTGTTTCCTCCCACCACAATTACCAGCAGAGGGTGAGGACTGCTCCACAAGGACACCGGGACGACAGACTGCCCTGGGATATTCCTCTCACCATTGTGCCACCTGAATCCCACACCACATCCCAGCGGATCAAGCTTTGCCACAGCAACCTTACAACCACTTCCCTGTCCTTCCTACACAGGTGCTCAGAAGAACAAAACCCCACAATCATCTTCGCACAGGAAAAGCACACACAATTTTTGGAAAGTATGAACAACCTGATGACATGGGAATAGATGAAAACCCCTGAAAGAGCCTGAACTCGGCCAGAAAACAATTTCAGAAATCACCACGTAAAGATGGGACAGGAGAGCAGGGTCACATGAGAGAGTTCAGTGCTGTACAAAATGCCTAGGAGACACCAAATCTAATTTTTTTCTCTAAGAAAAACCACAGAGAACAGTAAAAGAAAGATTAGTTTGAACAACATAGCACCAAAACTCTTGCAACAGTGGTGGAGAAAAGCAAATTCTGAGAAGTTGCTCTTTGTTTTTAAATGGCCAAATGGATTTGACACGGGTGATGTGGAATTTCCCAAGAGGGATTGAAAACATTTGGCCATTATTTAATAGCTGCTACTCCAGAACAGCAGAGTGGTTTGCAGTACTTAGAATCACAGAATGGTTTGGGTTGGAAGGGATCCTAAAGCGCATCCCATTCCACGCCCTGTCATGGGCAGGGGCACCTTCCACTAGCCCAGATTGCTTCAAGCCCCCTCCAACCTGGCCTTGGACACTTCCAAGGATCCAGGGGCAGCCACAGCTTCTCTGGGCAACCTGTGCCAGGGCCTCACCACCCACACAGGGAAGAAGAAGAATCAGTCAGCTTGTAAAAGGCCCTTAAGATGGAATCAGAGTGTCCAACTACAACTTATTTCTTCAAAGTTTTCTACAAAACACTCTGAAATCTGATCCAGTGGAAACACCACTGACTTCCACCAGCGCAGACCCAGGAAAACTGCTTAGATTTGTTTTTTTGGTTGCATCTGTGCAGCTGCACCCTCCAGATGTATTATTTATAAATTCAGAGAAACACAGCTATTCAGTCACTTTTGCACACAAAACAGTTGGGATGACAGGTACCATCACCTTAATGGCAGACCAGCACCCTGAACTGAAAGTGTCACCAAGGAGCCTGGGACACAGTTTTACATTAAGAGCAGAGTTAATTTTAAAAAGAGTGAAATCTATAGCCCACCACCCTCTTCCTCCGCCCCCAGGCCCCCCAAAGCCTGGGTCTGGTGGTTATTCTGATCCCTGGAGTTTGCTGCATGTTTGATTCACAGACTGCAGCATGTCTGCACCAGATGGCCCCGAGTTAATGAACACAAACTCATCACTTTTACTCACGAGGGAAATGTGCAGCTCAATCTGATTTGTACGCGGCAACTAAAAATATTTTAGTATTTTTAGGGCGCGTTTTACTGTTACAAAACGGCATTTGAGGAAAGCAGTAAAAGAACACAGCCTACCCAACAAATGTACTTCCACAGATGAAGAACAGCACTGCTGCCTCTTCCCCTTCTCATCCCAGCTAAGTTAACATGTTCCCAGACCTTCAAACTGCAAGCAGCACATAAGGAGAGCTGTAAGATCTGGGCCTCCTCAGGAACCATTAAGCCATTTGCAAGAAAGTCTCCTGAGTGTGTTGAAAGCAGGATTGGGATTTGAGTCTTTTACCACAGCAGGTTTGAAAGGATTATGGGTCATATTCTCAGCACAGGGCAAAGGGAAGGCCTGGAAAACACCGGAGCTGTGGTTCTTTATGCTGGCTGAGGATTTGTCTGCACGGGGTCACTGTGATCATGGAATCCCAGAATGGTTTGGGTTGGAAGGGACCTTAAAGCTCATCTTGTTCTAAACCCCTGCCATGGGAAGGGACACCTTTTACCAGCCCAGATTTCCGGAGTTGTGCACAAGATGTATGGGAATATAAACCACACAAACCCAGCGTTCTGCTGCCATGATACAAAGGAGATTTTCCTCCACGGAACCAAGAGACATTTGTGAACAAACAAAACACAGATACCCCCCCAGCCTACGACCCAAAAATGGATGAATTGCTTCCCCTTGGACTCAACGGGCACAAAGTCACGACTGCAAACACATGGCAGGAGCCACGCTCCCAAAATTTAAAGGAACCTCCATTTCATTTTTCATTCAGAAAGCTGTTGGGATGCCAACATTTCAATGTCATTTTTGCCTGGGATGTGACTTCCTGACTCCTGTCAAGCATGTGATTTTACACAGAACTGTCTGGTTGGAAAAGCCCTCTGAGACCATCGAGTCCAACCATCCCCCAGCACTTCCAAGGCCCCACTGACCCCTGTCCCCAAGTGCCAAATCCACGTGGCTTTTAAATCCCTCCAGGGATGGGGACTCCACCACTGCCCTGGGCAGCTGTGACAACAAGGGCTGGACGACCCTTTCCATAAATAGATTGTTCCCAATATCCAATCTAAACCTCCTCTGACACAAACTTTATGCCATTTCCTCCCGCCCTGTCACTTGTTACCAGGGAGAAGAGAGCCAGAAGGTCCCCCCTGAGCCTCCTTTTCTCCAGGCTGAGCGCCCCCAGCTCAGTAGCAGAAGACAAATCCATCATTTATTCCATGGGGGCATTCCCACAGAGCACATGGACCGTCTTGAGGGCCTTTTTACCTCTCTAACCACGAATTCTCCCAACTACCCCCATCTCCACTGCACACTGCTGATAAATTCATACAGTTATTAAAGAGCAAAGTACCAATATAACACCAGCTCAGGCAAATATCAGTGTCAAGCAGCATATTCCCAATGGCTGAGCTGATAAAAAAGAGAGAGGAAAACCAGAGGATGCTGAGAGGCCATTGTGGTCTCCTGAACAGTGGAAGAATCAATCAAGGGAAACCCACATCAAGGTCCCATTCATCACTGGATGCTGAAGGAATTCCCAAACCAAGCTTTGCTCCCTGCTTTTTGTGCTGCCTCAATCAACTTTCTTCTCTTCTAAAATCCGCTAAAATCTATGAAATATTTGCTGCTTGCCATGAAAGCTCCTGTGATGGGATCCCCTGCCACACATAATGCTGTGTGAGGGCTGGAGATCCCATCTCATCAGGATCATCAAGGAATCAGGGCTGCAGAGGCAAACTCACAGCCATCACAAACTGGGCAGGATGCACAAATCCTCCCTCTCTCCCTCAGGACGTCTCTGTCCTTTTACACACACACAAAACACCAAATAATTTTTCAGTTAACAAAAACGACCACATAAACCTTGATAATGTTGATATTTTCTAATAAGAATAATTTGTTTTCTGAGCTGCCTCTCATAGTCTACAAAGTATAACAGAAATACTGGAAATGAATCCCTTTCACTCAGCTGAGGGAGTCAAAATTCAGTTTGGAATGACATGCTAATTGTGACTTGACCCTAATGGCTCAAGTTACTTCTTTATCTTCATCATGGTCCCTTCCAACCTGAACCATTCCATGATCCTATAAAGTTCCCTAACATTTTATTCCTGATTTTAGCTCCTCACACAGCACTATTGCTCTGCAGTGCCGGGCTGGTGTCCCTGTCACCAGGAAACCTCAGCACGTGTTTTTGAGGCAGATTTCCCTGTTCACCTTCTCATTCTTTCCTCGCTCACCCCTCCTCTTAAACACTGGCTGAGGAAACAAAATCATCTTCCAGACTATGCCCATGCACCATTAAAAATAGCCATGCAGCACTTTCCATGCATAATTCATCCTTCCTGTATTTCCAGTCAAGGCGTCTTCACTTTGCAAGTGCAAAGTGACAATTCTTGCAGATTTGGGAAATAATCTTTTACATCTGTTACAAGCTCACAGACACCATTTGGCAAGTGTTAAAAAATCCCATGTAGGCCCAGGACTGACTGCAGTGTTCTGTTTGGTTAGGAGAATTCCTGAGCTAAAGTCTGTAGGGGGAAAAAAAAAAAGAAAAAACAAAAAAGAGATGACTTGAATGCTCTCTCCTTCTAAAAGAAATATTTTAATTTTCCAGCCATTTCTTTTGTCTCTATGTGTGTGTGTGTGTGTGTGTATTTCATCCTCTTTCTCATGTTTCACAGAATCACAGAATATCTTCAGTTGGAAGGGACTCAGAAGGATAATCTAGCCCAGCTTCTGAGTCTGCACAGTAATCCCACCTGAGAGCATGACTTCTTGTTTTGCAAATTTTGGCGGGGTGTTTTTTTCATTTTTGAGTTTCTAATGGTGACATTTCAACCACCTTTATTATGCCAGACCCAAAACAAGCTTCAACCCCTGCTCAGGCTCTTGTGCCCTGTTCATGCGGCCCGACTCCCTCGGGCCTCTCCTTCTCTACATTCCCTCTCTCCCTGCCTTTCCCACCAGCCCACGCTTTTCCATCAGCCCAGTTCAGTCTCTACCCCTGCCTTCATCTCCCATCTCCCTAATTTAGCTCTGCTTTTAAGTCTTATTAGTCCTGCCTCGGAAGCGCTGTCATAACAAAGCGGGAGCGCTCGCCGTCCCCCTTTGCAGGGTGATTTAGCAGAGTGAGGAGCATCTCCCTGCATACTAATGCTGCTTTACCAGCGCTGCCCAAACACCCTGGTGCCTGGGCTAACACCCTGCAGGCTCCCAGGGAGCTGGGGATGCCATTTGTGTGCACACGAGGAGTTAAGAGGACAGGGAGAATTCACGTTTCACCCGGGTTTGCCATCGGCAGCAACATCACCGAGCCTCGACCCTTCTCCGTGTTTCATTTAGATGTTCTCTCCTGCTGTAGCACCATCCCTCGCTGTCTCCGCTTAAATCCTCTCCATTTGCATTCCAGCCCTTCACTGAAAGCAATAACAGAACCCGTGCCATCCACAGAGCTAAATAAAGCAATATATATTTAATTAAAATGATGCTGATGCAGCAGCTGGGCTCGCAATCCGCCTCCGCCGCCGCACCCGCCGGCAAAGACGGGTCAGCAAAAACATCTCCAGTGCTCCAGGGACCCGATCCTGCCACCTCATCTGAAATCACAAATCTTCCTGAGCAGCCTCTGAGGCTCCCCCTCGCAAGGAGCTCAGGACTTGGAAGCGCAGCCTCGGGCATGGCTGGAGGGGCCTGCGGAGCTTATCGGCCCCACGTGCTCGAGGCAGGTTTGGCAGGTCCAGGCACTGCTGCCCAAGGAGGAATTTGCTTTCATTGCTGTGGTCCTGGAAGCACAGCTGGGAAAAACGCACTCAACACAGAGCCAGAACCAGGTGGTTTCTAAGAAGCCATATTTAACCACAGACTCACAGAATGGTTGGGGTTGAAACGGGGCTTAAAGATCATCTCACTCCAACCCCTCCTTCCACTGGACAGTGTGTGATGGGGAGGAAAACAAGTCTCCAGTTTTATTTCATGCTTTGGAGGTGAGACTCTAAAACATCTGATTTTTTAAATCATTCACAAAACAACAGGGCAGGGGGGGGGAACCCCACTGTCAGTCTGTCCTTTCTCAGGCTGCATTTGAGGAACTTTAGACACCCTGAGTTAAGCACATTGAATTTTCTATTTGTGGTTTTGATGGGAATTTAGTTGAAAAGGGTGGCAAACCAGGGCTTGAGGCTTGTTTGCAGCATGTTCCACAGGTAAACTGTGAAAAGAGGTTTAAAAAAACACCAAAACAAAGGGTTTTTTTTTATTTTCTGATCTCCCATCTCCTGGAGCTTGAAATCCCATGCACTTTACTCATTGCCTGGGGTACAGCTCATCATGAAAGAGGCTCAAGGCAATTAATTTTTCTTCTTTTATTTCCCTCCTTTTTATGTGTTTGGAAATGGTCAGAAGGATTTGCATCAGCATCACCCCAACAAACTGAAAAAGGAGGCAACAGCCCGGCCCTCTCCTTTAGGGTTGATCAGCTCAGTATGAAACACCAGGGCTAAAAAATAACCTGAGACCTCTGAAGTTGTTCCACACGCATATCTCGGGTTCAGACACCCTTTATTGGTTCTGGATCCAAAAAAATGCCAAGGAAAAGCCTGAGGAAGGGAGGAGTGATGGGCTGGGATGGCATGTGAAGACACGGAGGGGCTTTTGAGCAGCGAACAGGTAAATGTGACACATCCCACAGATTTCCTCTGCCTATTTTTTTAGGGAAAAAGGCTTTGGTGGGATCACTGTATTAACCTGCCAGCGTGTAAAACGAGCCTTTAATTTAGTTCTGGCCCAGAATGTGAAGTTTTTCCCAAGCTTTACATAGTGAGGAGCTGGAAACTTCTCCCACCAATCCTGGCCATAGCAAGGCTACTGATGGGAATATATTCCCCCAGAATTAGAGCCCAAGCTTAATTAAGACTCGAGCTATGGGATAATACAGCTGCCTGTTTATTTAGTGGTATTTCCACATATTTTGTTTTCTCACCTGGAAGCGTTTTCAGTTTGGGATGATAGTTAAATATTCCGTTTTATCCACAAAGCCTCAAACAAAAGGGGATGTGTTTATTCCTTTTCCCTTGTAACACAGCCAGAGAATCAGAGGATCATGGAATGGGTTGGGTTGGAAAGGACTTGGAAGATCATCTGTTTCCGCCCCCTGCCATGGGCAGGGACACCTTCCACTATCCCAGGTTGCTCCAAGCCCCGTCCAGCCTGGCCTTGGACACTTCCAGGGATGGAGCAGCCACAGCTTCTCCAGGAACCTCCTCCAGTGCTTCACCTTGTCAGCAGCAGGTTTGATCTTCCAGCTTCCCGATGTATTGGAGAAAAAAAGACGTTTTGTGATAGATCTGAGGAGGATCCTCAACCAAACGAAGATATTTTAATCTGGCGTTAACATCCTCTTCTCTCAGCTTTCCAGAAACCTCTTGACTAACTGCTACACGTCCCTTACATGCAAATAATATTAATTAAACAGATATATCAGTCAGCTGCAGCCTTTTTGCCTATCTCTAAGCTATGCACAATATAATATCCTGCAGTTCACAGCCTACCAGTGGCACATGGAAATGGAATTGCATTACCAGTGCAGTGTGATGATGAGAAAGCCATCCCATGACAAGCTGTCCCAGGATGATAGTAACTGTCTCACATTCTATTATTTTGGGAATAATAAACATTATACGTAGGAAAACATGAAGCCAAAATAAGCTGGGTCATCCCACAGAGCTTGTGGCAGATGGCGATTCCAGCTCCCTAATCAAAGCAATAATTAACCTGGTTAAAATAAAAATATCAGGAGCGGATTTGTAACCCAGTTCTGCACATCAGGGTTGTGCTGCAATATTCAGGAGTGTTTTCGGAGACACTGATCATCCAAATTAAATATGGCTCCTGACAGGAAAGTTCTGGTCCTGCAGCAACTGTGGATCCCCAGTATCTAGGACTTGTCTTTGCCAAAATGGAGCCTGAAAGTGGAAAATAGGATCTGTTCAATAGATCTAAACCCCCTTTTGCATCCATTCACAGCCTGTTTGGCAGTTGCTCCATGAATACTCCTTTTTATCCTATTTATTCAATACCTGAAAAGGCTGATTTCAGCCTTTTAGTGATCAGTATTCAGTCTAAATTCAGTGGTGGAAACAAATTCTACACCTATCATTTACTGGTGAGCTGGTTGGCTCTCAGGACAAAGCGTCTCTTTGATTGTTAGACAATCAAAACACCTGAACTTAAAAATGACGACTTTCTCTTTAGCTTAGCTTTTACAAACACCAAAACTACTTTTACACCATTTTTTTTGGCCAACTCATCCTTGGTTATTGCCCACACAAACAGGTCGGGCCACAAGGTCCAGGAAAACTTGAATATTGCTGACCAAAATGACGTTTTTTCCAATGAATCTGTAAATGTATAATGGCTTAATGCAGTCCCAGCTCTTTCAAAACGGGGAAAAAATGGGGAGAAATGAGTTCATAAAACAGCAGCACTTTGCACGGATGTGGCCACAGGTCTGGAAGGCCTCCTCCCTTGTTATCCAGTTTGGTTTCCTGCCACTGGAAGCTCACACAGATCCCTCCATGAACTTTGCAAGCGCTGTTGCATGAATTGTCAGATTTCCTACCTCTTCTACTCTGTCTGGGCAGCTGTTTGTGAGCCCAGCTGCTCTAGTGATTATAAAACATCCAATTTCCCAACCCAAATGTAAAGATGGGCCATTCACACCCACCTGGATTTGTGCTAACATTGCTCTTCACCTTAAGCAGCTTTTGCCCCTCTCCCTGATATTTTTTTCCTATTTCTAGGGAAAAAAAATATTTTTTCTTGCTCAGCCTGTTTGCTGGATAACAAATCACAGCCTTGTCTCATTAAAGACTTCCTCTTCTCCAGTTCTACAGAAAATAACTTGGCTGATCCCAGATTTACACAGTGTCACCCAGAAGTTGTCCCCAGGTCACGGAATCACTGAACATTTTGGAATCACAGGATGGTTTGGAGTTGGTTTGAGTTGGGAGGGACCTTTAAAGCTCATCTAGTCCCACTCCTTTCACTAGCCCAGGTTTCTCTAAGCCCCATCCAGTGGTCCTGTCCCTTGTCACTGCTCGGAGTACTGGAAATCTCCAACCACCAGAGAAAGTTGTGACACTGGTTTTTTGCTAAATATCTCCAAGATTTTTCTCAGCAGGCAAGAAAACACCCACCTGAGTGAAAATATTGGCAATAAATCTGTTTTACTCAAACTGAGAGAGTCAAAATTCAATTTAGAATGAAACAGTAATTGTGACTTTACCGAGTGAGTGGCTGAGCGAGGTGGGCTATTTAAAACAACACTGGAAAAGAGTATTCCTTGATTTTTATCACAGTCAAAGGGAACACTGTAAGCCCTCCTGGTTGACAGAAGTGATTCTTGCAGGGGAATGGCTTCATTCATGCTGGAAGCCAGCAAGTCTGCTGAGTCACTCATTATTCACTGCGCAGACCAAGGCCACGCAGGGCTGGGCTCACATCCAAGGAACCAGACTCTCCTGCTCCCTACGGTCCAGTCACGCTGGAAGTGCCTTTGGGGACCGTCACTTTGTCACCCCGGGGTGTCTCCAGGATGTGGCTTTGGAGCTCGTCAGTGGGACAAGGCTGAAACCACATCAGTGACCGCAGCAACAAGGAGGAGTGGGCACAGGCCAGGGCAGCACCTGGACCGGGGCCAGCACACCGTTATCAGCCTGGATTCCACTGGGATCCAGAACAGGGGATAAAAGAGCCCAAAGAGGGAGCCCAAGAGACTTGTTTAACTCTGGCTCACTCCACAAGTTAACCGTGGTTGCGTTCTGTACGACAGCAGAGGTATCCGCTGGCAAACTGCAGGTTGGATCCAGCTGCCCGAATTCAGATGCTTTGCTCTGACCTCCAGCTGCTGGTTCAGAAGTTGCAGGTCTTCTCCAGCTCCTTTCACCCTCACAGCCCCATAGGAATGTCTCAGATATCCTGAAGCACCTCAAATTGCACTTCAGGCAACCAAATATTTCAGCCAGCACCTCCTACGGAATTACCAAGTCGTTGGCCCCCTGTGTTTGAGCTTTAAGGAACTCATGTAGATCATCCAGGGTGGATCAGCCAGCCCAGAGCACGGGCAGGCCAGGGATTTTTGTAGAGGGAAAAAAAGGGTTTGGGGGTTTCATTTTGATGCGGCACAAAGTCAAACCAAAGAGGGATCATTCCAGGAGAAGGGAGAGCCAGAACAGCCACGGGGAAGGAAAGAAAAGTCATAGGGAAGGTGAGGGCTGTAATGGAGCTGCTGGAGAGAGTCCAGAGGAGGCCACAGAGATGCTCCCAGGGCTGGAGGCCCTCTGCTCTGGAGCCAGGCTGGGAGAGCTGGGGGGGTTCACCTGGAGAAGAGAAGGATCCAGGGAGACCTGAGAG
>JAWMRA010000162.1:1788268-1806458 GCA_035584735.1 Pseudotriccus pelzelni | reverse complement strand
GGGACCGGCCCCGCGCGCGCCGCCGCCGCCTCGCGACCCCCGCCCCCCTCACGGCCGCCCCCCCCCCCTCCCCTCACGGCCCCGGCCGGACCCTCCCGGAGAAAAGCATCGGCGGCGGCGGGAAGAGAAGGAGCAAGAGGAGGAGGAGGAGGAGGAGGAGGTGGGTCGTGCGGCCGGGCAGAGGGGGAAGGAGAGGAGCAGGGCCGGCCTCGCCGCGGCCCCCGGAGCCCCCGCGCCGCCGCTCCCCTCACCTGCCGCCGCCGCCGCCTCCTCCTCCTCCTCCTTCTTCTTCTTCTTCTTCTTCTCCCTTCCTCTTTTTCCTCCCCCCCCCCCCTCTTTTCCTCCTCTCCTTGCCCCCCCCCTTCCCCTGCCCTCCCCACTTTCCCTGTCGGGCTCCCCCCGCCCTCGCTCCGCCTCGGCGGCTCTGCCCGTATTGTATGTTCCGATGGCGATGGCGGCGGCTGCTGCTGAGGGGGGCGGCAGGGGCTTCCTCCCGCTCCGCACATACCGCCTCTAGGAGGAGTCACTGCAGCCCGTGGCCCGCAACAACCCCCCTCTCCGGGCTGCCGCCCTCCTTGCCCGGGCCCCAGGGCTGCAGCGGGGGCAGGAACCCCCTCCCCGCCCAGCGGGGAAAGGGTCCCCTTGGCCCCGCTCCCAGTGGCCTTGTGGCGGCAGGGAGCATAAAGGCAGAAAGCCCTCCCATCCTTTCCCAGGCTGGGGCGTGTGGGGAGGGGGAGTTCGGAGACGGGAGAGGTTTCAAGGCAAGCCCCGCTTGGGCTAAAGCTCGTGGGCCGCCTGGTTTTTGTTACAGGGAGCCGCCCGTCCCTCTGTCCCTTTAGCAAGGTGACCTGCGTGCCTGGCCACGGTGCCTGCCCCCCCCCAAATATTCCAGCATCCCCAGGCCGGCTGGGAACGGCCGTAACAAAGAGTGCCGGCGGCTCTTTGTGTCGTTTCGCGTTCCCGGGCGCTCGCAGGCTTTCCAACTCCTCCACGGGGGCCGCAAAACTTCCCTTCCCTTCCGAACGAAAGCTGAGGGCTCCGCTTTCCTTCCCCGCAGCCACACGGATTCGAGAGCTTGAACTCCGAGAGACGCAATAAGCGGTTGTGTTACTGAGTCTTGGCAGCGCCAAATCCGCGAGCACGGGATGGTGCAGACAGAAGAGTGCAGGGTTACACCTCTAAGTCAGGTACACTGTTACGTGAAACTGGGTTTATATCATCACTCCTGTGCAAATACTTGGCGTCGTTGCACCGATTTCACAAAAAAAGACATTTGAGGGCTACTGTAATGCACTAGGAAATACATTATTAACCCAGGTCGCTCCAACCCCCGGCGTTACTTCAGGAGGGTGTCTGGGAACAAGAGAGTGATAAAGAGTCATCCATGCTTTCAGCTTTCCCTTTGTTGCTGTGAAAAAAAATCATAAAAGATTCGCTGGGGTTTGGTTTTTGGCTCTGCCAAAGTAAACAGTTTTGTGTCTGTATAGAATTTGGTTTGGTGGAGAAAAGAAGCAATGGAATATTCCCTCAGGTTATATTAATTGTGGATTGCACCATCTCCTGAAGAAAAAGGGCATGAGTTGAGGACCTGTGTTTTCCTGGGCTGCTCTGTGACCTTGGGTAAGGCATTTCACTAGACACAGCAGTATTTTGACTGTCATTAAAAAGGAAATAAAAATATCTTGTCTCTTTTTAAGCAATGAGGAAGAGCTTTAACACATTTCTGTGGATTTAACGCTTTGGAGTCTATTCTCTTCCCCCATTCTTTCTGAAAACAAGGTCAAGATGCTTTGAAATCGTAAAAGAAAAACCTCACATGTGCGAGTGACTTTTATTTTACAGGTAATGGAAAGTCTTACCCGGATCTTCCGTGCTGAGGCTTGGAATTTAGCAAAGGAAAAAGGTACCTGTAGACTTGTTAGTGTACTGAACGATATTGGGAGGGTAGGAGGAATCTGAAGATTTTCAAGCACTAAGCACAAAAATAAATGACAACATAAAACCCATGTGAAGAAGGAAGAAAAGCATTTACGTTTGTCTTATTTCCAGATACAAATAGTTGCATCCAATAACCCTCGCAATCATGCACGGGGTACGTGGCTTTGTAATCAAAAATAATTTGAGATGAGGCGAAGTAAGCATCCCAAGTTATTGAAAACATTCCCAGTTTAATATCACATAGTTGCTGTGTGATAAGAACACAAATGTGTGGGAGGCCTTTCAAGGAAAAAAAAAAGTCTTTATGTGAGGCAAACTTTCAACATTAGGACAACTCACTCTGTTTACAGCAACATTTTTCTGTTTATAAACAACATTCCCCTGTGTAAGGAAACGGGAGTGCTGGAGAAGTGTGAGAGAGGACATAGAAGGTTTTCACAATATAACACATCTTTATAAGCCAGTCATGGATGTCTGCAGTTATAGACCAGTTTTCCTACTGCTGTGATTTAACTCAGTTTCCCCTCCTTATTTCTCCAGTGGACACAGCCTATCCTTAACTTAAATAGTAACAGGATTATATGGATGGCTTTTGTTGCTTGAAGTGTTTCTGGAATATTCTGAGTTGCTTTGTGACACTAGAATAAAGGATTTTTTAGTAGAGGAGATCAGACCAAGGCAGCATTTGGAGAGAGTTACCACACGTGTGAACTGCTCTGCAGTAACCACACTTTCGGAACCAGAAGCTAAATAGACCTATTTCTTGGTCACAGTACCTGTGTGTTGCGGTCATTCAACCCTGGTTGTTCAGGGAAGAAGTGTTACTAACTAACAATCTGTGAGGGGAAAACCTGCGGCCAGGGATTGAAGAGCTTTCCCCACTCAGCAGGAGCGGGGCCTGCCCTCCCGAGGTTGTGCAGAGACCATCTGCCGGTTGCCTTCCGAGCGCAAATACAATCTGTTACTTTGTCAAAATAAACAGCAGATCTACCGGAGGAGCATTTATAGGCTGCTGACTGCCTGACTCCCCGGCTATGGGAAAACCAGCCTGTTTATGGCACCGTCATTTTGGCCCAGAAGCTGTTACATCTCAAGCACTGTAATGAATGTTTCATAGCTCCGGCACCCGGAGTTACAGCTTCGCTCTCGCTCGGGCTGGCAGGTG
The DNA here is from genome assembly GCA_035584735.1 of Pseudotriccus pelzelni. Lineage (NCBI taxonomy): Eukaryota > Metazoa > Chordata > Aves > Passeriformes > Tyrannidae > Pseudotriccus > Pseudotriccus pelzelni. Next base: position 1,803,355 of record JAWMRA010000162.1, on the reverse strand, counting down.
TCCAGGGTCGCCCTGGCAGGACAGGAACGCCAAGTGCTCCAAAAGCTCTGTTTCACAGCAGTATATAATCCAGGAATTTGATCAACCGGTGTAAGCGCTGCCCTGTCATCGGGATAACCAAATAGGATCCAAGCTGATGCATGTCAACATTGTGGCAACAGAGCACAGACGTAATAACCGAGTTCTGCATATACTCTGCACTTCTGTAAGGAGTTCTTTGAGCCCTTTTTAACCCTTCCTCCCCCCTCCATACTGTTTATGGGGTTATGCTGCTAGGTTGGGCACAGTAGGCTACAGGAAGCCAGGAAAGCTAAATCCTAACTTTCTGGAGAGCTCTCTAATTTTAAGTAGTATTTTTTACATTAGACCATCCCACATACTTCAGAATTTAACATTTTTGTGTGTGTCAGATTGTGACACATGGTGTTTAAAGTAGGCTCACTAGCTGCAGTCACAGATTAGCTGTAATGTGTAAGCAAGGAGAGAGGTCTTTCCTGCCCAAACACCAACTGACTTTAAAGGTTTAATGCTGGTTATTAGCTTAAAAAAATATCAAAAATGTGTTTTCATCCTTGTTATTTAAAAGCAGGTTTTAATCCTTGTTACTTATCCTTAAATGCAGCAATGCAGACTGCAGAGATCATTGTCTTAACTCGGTTATTCCTTAATCATGTAAGTAAAAATATTAATGGCATACAAATATCTGAGTCACGTTTAATCACAATTATGGAAACTCCAGATCTGTACTGCAGGGGACTTCCTTAGCAAACTGGCATCTTACATATGAAATGTATCATATTTCCCACTTCTCACAGTAGCTGCAAAGGGGTCTATCTGACTGATTTTTCAGTGCCAGCAGAGATGTCTGTCCCCCCGCAGTTACACTCTTTGGTGCAGTTTGGAGCAGTGACACGCATTTCCTTTCTCTGGTGGCACAGACAAGCAGATCATCTCTCCCTGGATGGGACCATTAAGCTCCAAGTTCTTTTCAGAGAAGTATCACAGGTCAGGACAGCACAGCACTGCTTGTTAGTCTGCTTTCATAATTGTTCCTGAGTTTGATTTAAAACAAGACAATTTACTTCATTAACTGTTTTTTCTTGCTAACTGCAGAGCCCTTAGGGGGAAAAAATATCTCAACTGTGACACATAAATAAATAAAAATGCCTTGAAACAAGCCTACCCTTGGGTCTGAGGCAGCACACAGCAAACCTCCAGAACGTTTATTATTGCACCAGGGCAAGATTTCACTGCTCTCCCAGGGTACAGCAGTAACATCCAGGAGCCATCCTTTTTATAAAGCAAGAGTGACCTTGAAGCCTTCAGGAATGATAAAAGCCATAAGTTTCAAACACATTCTCCATTCCAAGCTGGAGCATTGAAACACGTCTGTTTTTCTAAATAACTTGATGCAGCAGTCACTGCTAAACATCCAGATCCTTGAGGGTTTTGCCTGACGATCCAAGGCTCATTGTATCTGTACCCGGAGGAGGTCAGGAGCAAAGCACACGCTTTTGCTGCCTGTTCAGGAGCTAATGGTTGTTCAGCACGTGGCTTTCATTCCAAGGAATCGCCACTGTGATTTGGGTTCACACAGACACACAGCCGGGCACACAGGAGAGCAGGAGCGGAGGGGGAGGATGTTCACCTAAGCTGAGGGCAAGGGAGAGATACACGGACACCTCCTCTTCGGTTCTGTCCACTTTGAGGAAAGGCAAACAATACCATGGCTGATCATTTTAGGGTGGGCATGACTAGAGAGCCAGTCTCTACTTTCCTCTGGTGTTCTCTCTCTCCCCTCTTTGCCCTTGCCCTCTCGGTTCCACAATTAGTGTGGCTTCATGTTTTATGCTGATTATAAAGAACGAGCGCCAGTAGGGCTGGTCATGCCATGGGAGGGCTCAGGCTGCCTGTCTCCCTTGCAGATTCATTCCGCAGTGTCCAGCACTGTGTCTCAGCTGGGGTTGCTGCCTTTCCCTTAGCACAGGCAGCGGGCAGGACTCTGTTCTCTCTGTCCAGTTTCATAGTGACAGCAGTACTTCTGAGAATTCTGCCCTGCTGAATCGGTTGACGTTTCCCACCGAGTTCCACAGTTCCCGGGCCCGACGGCAAACAGCAGATGGCGTGGTTGCCTCAGGATATGAGCCTAAAACCCACCCCCCCCAAATGAGACTTGAATTCACCTGTACGTGGATTTACGGGTTATGATCTGCACGTGGTGTCATTTACAAAAGACAGAAACTAGGTGTACATAAACAGGGATTTTTATAAAAGGGAGAAGAAGGTATGTACATCACAGGTAACAAATGCAAACCGTACTGGAATACGTATGTATGTATTTAATTTATAAATTAAAACAGAAACCTCGCTAAAACATTGACACAAAGGAGTAAAGCTTCAACACAAGGCATGGGGAATTCATCAGATTCCTCTTGGAAAACAACGGGATGACACTTCAAATATTATGTCACGTTCACCATTACAACAACTGCCCAGCCAGAGACATTTTTCATTGCCTCCTGCTTGTTTTTTAGCCCTCCTCTGATTTTCCAAAAGTCCATTCCCCAAAACAACTTGCTCCTGCAGTCTTTGTTCTCCTGATGTAGTGACTAGGCTGAGGTATTTAAAATATACAGCTCTGCAGAGCAGTTTTTATCACAGTCTAAACCAGCACTAGTTTCTTAAAAATCACTCTACTGAGGAGTGATTCAGTGAGTCCTAGTTTCCAGGCCAGGTGTGGTTTCGTTGAAATCACTGGATTAATTAATGGACACAGGAAATGGGTAACTGAGGCCCAGCATTTGTTCTGACATAAAAATTCCTAAGCTATTTTTCACTCATATGGATGGAAATGGTTTACCTGAATCCCTTTCCTCATGTTGAGTGCTTAGACCTTTAGTGTCTTGTTAATATTCTATCACACTGAGAAAAGATTTGCTTAAAAACTTAATAGTGGAAAAAATACTTATTAACAACCCCAAAATAATTACAGTATTTCAATTCTGTTATGATCAGTAAGTCCTTATGGCACAGCTACCTCTGTTTTTCTAAGACATTGCTAGAAATGGCCAACATTTAATTCAGAATTCCCAGGACTGAAAACCAAAACAAACGAATGTTATCATGTTAACAAGGAAAAAGTGAAAGAAGAAAATCAAATGCTCATTTTCGCTGAAGAAGCTCCTGCTGAGGTTGAAAAGTTTGTGGGAAAGAACAGCCCTTTGTTCTCTTCATTCTAGCAATTACTTAGTGCAGCACTGTCTGGGAGGCCAAAAAATTCCAAATAGCTAAACTATGTCAAAAGGAGTTGAAACAACGTCTTAGAAACAGCACAATGACAGTAAAAATTACCAGTAACACAAAGTATACACAGCACACACATCAATGAATGCCAAGTAACATCGGATATTCAATACACAGGCTGAAAAGTTCAATGTAAAAACAACAAAAAAGTGTAAAAAGTGTATTCAGATTTAAACATCTTAATTAATCAGTGTTTGTAAGAGAAACACAGAAACAATGCCCTGTCAAGGTCTACTCATAACTCATCACTTTACTACAGCTATAATAAATATTCTACAGTCTATGCCACCAAAGGGGGAAAAAAGAAGTAAAATCTCTGCTGTAAAATTCAAGGAAACCAGATATGTAACAACGTCAAGTTGCTTCAGAAATCATTCTCCTGCAGGGATTAGGTCAGTTTGGTGTCCAGCTGATGTACAATGAGAAACGGGAGCAGTGCCAATGACACAAGCATTCCAGGTGGAATCAGGGAGGGGTTTTCTATTGCTCTGAGGACTCTGAATGCCAAGGGAGGATCAACTTGACTTCCTGGTGGAACAAACTGCCCTGGATAGGGGACGCTCCCACAAGCCAGGGCATCAGGAGCAATACCTCCACACACGGCACCCACTGGGCTGGAACTCGGGCACTGTCAGCGGGACAGCCTGTGACATCTGCAGGACATCCCCTGGGACCAGGAACTCCTCCCATCCCTGCACTGCCCAACATCTGGAGCCACTTCTGTGTCATTACAGCCATGAGAACGGTTCCTCCCTGCATCCAGGGGTTCATCTCAGTCCTTCTGGGGCTGGGCTGAACACGAGCATGACAACGTTTTCTCTGCCTTTGACTGGTGAGGGAGAACAAGGAATAACACAGCGAAGGGAGTGGGAATGGGGCAGGTCCTGAGTGAGTGCTGAGGGACCAGGCTCGGAGAAGGAGTCTCCTTACGGTGGCCTGCACAGTCTTGCTGCCTCCCTCCTTTTCATGGACATCATCCTGCTGCAGAAAAGGGCTGTGGAGTTTAGGGAGATGACACACTTCCTTTGGAAGGCTAAAAAAAAAAAGGGTGGAACTGCTCGGTCTGTGGCACTGCTGGTAGGGCGCAACATCAGGGTAAGAGCAAATCTTTGCAGGAGAGCAAAAGGGAAGATTTACTGAAGCAACATTTTGAAACACGGAAGTGGGGGGAAAAAACCCAATGGAATTATCACAAAATGGAATTTCACACTCCCAGCAAACCCCCACCAGAGACAACAGACTGACAAACGCTGTACAATGGAAAGCAAGAGTATAAATTGCACTCCATAGGCTCCACAACCAGTCCTCTCATACCTGCCATTAACGTCTAACCTACCAAACTTTGCAACAGCAGTTCAACAAACTCACATTTGGCAGGAAAACCGAAAGCTCAGCAGGTTTTTCTTGAAAAAAAAAAAATCTGCAACATTTGGACTCATTCTGAGTCTGTCCAAAAAAGAACAAAAAAGATCATAAGAAAGCTACAAAGCTATGCTGGTTTTCGCATTTTAAACAGTAGAAGCTTTACAGTCAACTCTAAAAAGTATCAACAAACATCTACAATCTTAATTCATGTTTTGCCATGATGTTCTCATCAGATCGAAATGTTTAACAAAGCAGGCCTACATGGAAGGAGGAAGGATAGCAGGAGGGATTGATAATAAAATTGAGTAGAAAATGATCAAAATGTGACCAACAGAGATTTTCTGAAAATGAACGGGGGGAAAAAACCCTACTTTGTTCAGGGCAAAGACATCTGGAAGCAATAGGGACAAAAACAAGGGGGGGGGGAATCCACAAAAAAAATATGTAAAAGAAGGGAAGACCCTCATCCAGCAAAGCATTTGCAGATAGGCTCAGTGTGAAGCACAGCCTAAAGCTAAGCTTGAGCCTGAACGTGTTGCTACATTCTGAGGAGGGCAAACAATAGCAACAACACACAGCAATACTTTAGCAGGTACCCTCCAAGAACTTGCCCTCTTCAAATAAACATGACTTTTTAATTTAATTTTACAGAGCTTTCTAGCCTGGCTGTAGAACACAGCTGAAGGGGACACAGCGGCTCTTGCCAGACCAGCTGCTTCCCGACAGACCCCCTGAGGTGGGAAGGGACCATTTCCAGTCGGCTGGTCCCTCACATAGCCCTTTTCATCTTTGTAAATGTAAATGGAGAGTGTGGAGAGAGCTGTTTTGTCTGGGAGAGGCCACTGGTACCTGGTCCCTCGGTGTGGCCTGTGGGGATACGTTTATCCCCACTGAAAACTGGTTGGCCTGTGGAAAGCACCACCTGACTACCAAACTTTGGGAAGGAAAAAAAAAAAGACAACAGAAATGTCCTTAGGACATTTTTGGTGAGGAACTATTACACACTTATTCTAAAAGCCCATTAAAAATATACCTAGAAGAAAACAGAACAGAGCAAACAAATTGCCCCAAAAATCATTAATAAAAAGAAAAGTAACATCATCAAATTATATATATCATTGTTTTCAATAAAAAACAAAAAGAAGGAAAAAAGCACACCTACCGCCTGCAGTTCTGGTCAGGTTCTCCCTCCAACCCCCTCCCCCCAAAAAAACCTAAAAATAAAAAAATACAAATAAAATAAATTAGCCTTTCCACCAGTCTCGTTCCTAACCAAAACAATTTCTTCCCCTGTTACTCTATGCACTGAATACATCTGTTAGAAACCTTAAGAAAAAAATCCTGCAATTCTTCAGAGAAAACTGAAAGTAGGACTTTCCCCTGATCTTTGTAAACCTGGAATTATTTTAACAGTAGACTTTCTGTGCCTTGCAGAAGGAAATGGGTGTCAGGTACACGTGTACCTTATCAGAAGGTCAGGATGAGCCCAGTGCTGACAAAGGGCGTTTGAATCTGGGATTGCTCTGGTTTAAATACATTCCTTTGAGCCTGAAATCAGCTCTTCCTCTCTGAACTGTAACATGAATTGCTTATCGTTTAATTCTGCCTAATGACTCAGATAACATCGTTCATTAGCTCTAATAACACTGGCCCTGGCTCACCAGAGTACTTCAGCATGCAAATGGCATCATTTAGGCCAGCGGGAATCACAGGCTCAAAGTTAAATGTGTGTTTCAGTGCCTGGGCAAAAGGGATTCCCAATGCACTCAGGGAAGTAGAAATGTTATGAGTCACGTTCATAGGATATATAGTTAATTATTTATTTCAGGTCTGGGGTTTTTTTAATAAATTGCAAGAGCTGTGGTGGCAAGACACTAGAGCTTACATGTGAGCAGGATTTAACCCTCAGCAGCAGGGGCTGAGGAAGGGATGCCAGGTTTGCAGTTGGTAGGAGGTATCCAGGATTGTATATTCTGCCCTTCAGGGCAGCTGGGAAACATCCTCCGAAGCCCTTAGTACTTTGCCAAATCTTTATTTCCCTTCAGTGAATGTACTGAAACGTGTAACAGTGGAACTGAACCTCTGTGATCCTTATTTTCCATCTGGAAGTGCATCTGCGGAGAGATACCCACAAAAGGGCCTTAATGGGCCAGCAGAAAACATTTCTGGAGGGCTCCAGGCAAAGTACCTCCAGCGTGTGCAGTGCAGACCAAAGCACAAGTACAGGAAGCAAAGGGATTAGTCAGTGAAACCAGACTTTTTCCACACTCCACATTTGCCTCCTCTGAACACATATTTCCTGCCTTCAAAATCCAGAACGGTTGGAAAAAAAAAAAAAAAAACCAACCAAGAAACAATGTCATTTCCTTGTAATTTCACAGGAGAAGAAAGCTTGTGATGAAAAGGTTAAATACGGAATCATCAACGATACAGGTGGAAGTCTGTCATCTGGTAACCAGAAATGAAAGCAAAAGGTGTTATCGTGTCCTCTCTGAGCAGCACTCGGAGCTGAACACGGGGTGGTTCTCTGCTTCTCCTAAAGAGAATCGGTCAAGAAAGATTTCTCTCAGATCAAATGATCCCCCCCCCCGAAATATTGTCTGTGTCTTGCGCTCATTTATGCAGCCGCTGCTGGAAAACGAGCCTAATTCTTCATCTGAAGAGTCTGACCACAATAGTCGAATGAAGTGAAAATGACCAAAGGAAAAGAACATAAATGGTGTCATTTTCGACCCCTGCCTCTGGCCTCTGGGAGAAGAGAGAGCAAAGCAGAAAGCGCTGGCACGCCGAGCTCCCGCAGCCCCAGCAGGCACATTCCTGGTGCGCAGCTCAACAACTCTGCCCAGGCTCCGGGGAGGCAACTTGCAAAACATCTCCAGCAAATCTTCAGGAAGGTCCTCCTTCTCCTTTCACTCTGCTGCCATTTCCCAAGCTTCTCCACCCTCAGACTCACTTCCTCGCTATCAGCCAAGGAGTTTGACCCTTGAAGTGGCAGACAAAGGGTTTCACGTGAAAACAGCCGGGCAGAATTAACAGTAATCATGTTACAGGTTTTAGTAGGGACGGACCCTGAAACGGAACTGTCACACTCAGGGTGGTGCAAACCCATCTGCCACCGTTTGGGTTCCTCTTGACATGCAAAGTGCTCAGGTTTGGGAAGAGCAGCGGATCAGTGTGGTGTCACTGATCCCCGTCTATCCCCGGTGGCTGATGGGATTGTGTCAGTCCCGGGGCTGCAGGAACAGCAATCCAAAATATTCTCTCATCTACTTCAGTTAAAATCCCAGGCTGTGGCCGCAGCAACCGAAGGGAACATTTGTCACCACATTCCCACCTTTAGGACAGGTGAGTGTGTACCTTACACATTTCTCCCGGAAACAGGCAAGTCTTTGCTGACCCAAGTCAGGTACTTTCAAGAGTTCTGGCAACTACATTTCAAGGCCTCCTGCACCTCAGGCAAGAGCCTTCTTACAAGTGTGTCAGCCAAAAAACAGCTCAAGAAATAAAACAGGTACAGGATCACCTCAGGAGTCCTTGACCTTTCAGTAGCTGGGCCAGGGCACGGTTACAGGACATGCACTTTGCTTCCGGATCAGATAAAACCAAGCAACAACAATCCCATGCAGTGCAATCACAAACACTGGCTACAAAACAAAAAGACTCTACAGAGACCAAAGGGGACAGGAAGCATTGGCAGATTCTCCTAGGGATCTGTAAGTTTCATGGAATTAAGGATAGCTAACAATTTAAGAGGCTGAAGCATTCAAACATCCTACCTTGCAGCTGAATGCTCCAAGATCAGAGTAGAAATTCACTGCTGCTACAACCTCCCAAACCCAAGGCACCCTCAGTGTACCCGTCTGGGTCTTTAGGAACTGCTTTGTTTAACAGGTGAGCAATTAAAACACGATTGGAACATTGGCTGTTCCAATTATCTCAGCTCCACAGCTGCAAAGCCTTCTAACAGGGAGCTGGGGCTTGTATTAATGACAGCTATTACTGAGAAAACCAACAAGAATCCCTCATGGCTCTGTGGTTCGTTTTCCTTCTGTGCCATTTCAGCTCCAGTACCCCAAGCATCTCCCGAAAACATCATGCATAGAAACGTTTCATCCCAAGGACAATGTTGGCACGAGAAGAAATGGTTGTAAATACCATGAATTAGTTTAGGTTGAAAGTTGCAAGGAGTTTCCTAACTGCGAGAGCACTTGAGTCGGAACAGCCTGCGGGGCAGGTAGGGAGGGGACAAGGCATAGAAACCTCACTGGTTTTTAGATGAAATTCAATACATTTCTAGAAGGGTGAGGTGACAGATGGGTTGCAGCAGTCAGGGGTCAGGCTGGGTTCCTTGGGCAGTCCCTGAGTAGCAGGGAAGTACATTCCTTATACCCTGTCTTGACTTGGCTAAAAAACTGTATGGAATCATCTGGAAAATAACTAATGAACAGTCAAACAACGTAGCTGGGTACAGGAGGGGTGGTGGCGGGGACCACTCCAGCTGGCACAGCTGCAGCCAGGAGACGCCCAACTCCTGTGGCATCACGCAGAAGAGCAGGACCTGAGTGGATCAGGCTCACTAATGAATCACCACTCACGTTTCTCCCTCGGGATCGTTAAACACCGGTGGTTTCCCCCTGAATCTCCTGGGTTGCCCACTGCCTTTCCCCCTGTGTGAAGGGCCAATGCCAGTGGACATGTTTGAGGGAATGGATTTAGGCTTCCGCTTGTTTCCTGAGGAAAGTATATTGTGATGGTCACTTTGGCCCCGTGGTACTTTCCTGTCTGGGTACTTTAGACTGGAGACATCAACAAAGGTAGGTCAGGACGGGATAAAACAAATGCAAATTGTAATGGCACACTGCAAAGCCGCATGCAACCTTTGGTTAACGTTTCGAAAAGCCACGTGGATTGATTTCTCTAACAAACATTCATTCGGACATCATCAAGGAGTGCTGTGCTATGCTTAATTTTAAATGAGGTTTTCACTGAGCTACTCACACGCCTACAGTTTAGAACAAGGTTAGAATTTCTTGCCAGCCAGGGCTCATTGTCATGAGCGTTATTCCAGCCCATGGGAGGATAATTATAAATCATGGAGTCTTTACATTCCCGGTGCACAGTGACTACCAGGAGGTTTTTCCATAACACTTTAATTCAGTCACAACAAAACTGTTTATATTTCACTTTAATAAAAAATACATAATATTTTGAAATATTCTTGAGTGACCCAGCTTGGAAAATGAAAATGACCTTTAAATCTATACAGGGCAGTTCCTTCAGGCATCTTTAATGCAATAATTTATTAAGTTTCTATATTCATCATGTGTGCACAAGTATCATGTAAATATTACAGCTGTACTCCATGACAAAACAAGCATAATGCAGATGTAGGATCATACAGAGAACTGACAACCAGGGGGAAAAAATCTAGTATTTTCTGTACAAAAAAAATATGCAGCTTTTTGATAATTTGTAAAAATGCGTAACTTTTGGCATTTCAGAGAAGAACACTGTATAAAAATAAATATCCTATGTACAGTAACACACACAGGCCAGTCCAGGGTTAGAATCATCACTGCAAAAGAAAACATAAACGGGGGTTAGTGACAACTCACTACCAGGTGTTAGTGCCAGCTCACAAGGCGAGGGGGGAAGGATGGCATTAGGGAAGCTGGCTCCGGGGTCTCCAGGAGGAAAAGCAATGGGAATCTCAGCAGGGATCCTTTCCACTTCCCTGGGCAGTGAGGGCAGGAGGTTCAGCCTGGGCTGACTATGTCTCCATCATCTTCCCACCACTGCAGCTCGAGGACCCGGCATTAACACCCACAGCAGGTGCTGAAGGTGGGCCAGACCCCAAGGGGTCTGAGGGAATCCAGGTGGAAATCTAATCTTTGTGCAAGGATTAGAGCACTTTGGGGCCGGGCAGCTCAAAGGCCACACATACAGTTCTCTCCTTTGTGGCACATGGAGCTGAGCTGTGATACGCAAACCAGGAGGAGTTTTGTTTGCTGCTTTTCAGGGGTACAGTCCTGGAAATCCCATCCTAGCCTCCACACCTCTTTTGCTCTTAACCAGACTAATTGGAAAACACTAGCAGAACACGTGGCACTGCCAACTCAGCACAGCAGCAGTTCCAAGATTATTTTACCTTATTCCAGCAGCCTTGAACTGGAAGCCCGTCTTCCCCCTGAAAAAGAGATGGATGAAATCACAGTTTAGACACAGGCAGTAGCGCAGAGATGGAGGAAAGAAGGCGTGGGTTAACTATTACAGCTGCAACAAACAGCGTGAACCAGGGCTGGAGGAATAGTCTGAGATATTCCTCAGTCTTTCAGAGTGACCCGGACTTCTGGCTCAAGGAACCTGAAGAAAGGGCTGGGGCTGAAGAGGGGAGAGGCCTCGGGCTATGCAAGGGACTTATGCACATGAGGTCTGTAGGCTTGTTCTTATTCTTTCCTGGGGAACAGTTTATCCAGGCTTCCCATGAAGGAAGGCAGTGGAAAGCGTGAGGTGGTAGGTCTGTGTCCTCAGGCTTGGCTTGGCTGAGGTTATAAGCAAACCTCAGAGTCAGCACTAACCTCTGATCCTGAGGAGCGTCTGGGAAAAAACCTTCCATTTCCTTTCTGCCCCGTTTGCTAAAGGGTTTGCTAAAGGTCATGTGAGATCCTGCCCAGCTGTCCCCTCTTGCCTCTGAGGAGATCCTGCTCCAGAGAAATTAGGAAGGCAAGCAGCTGGGCAGCCCCTGTGCTAGTTCAGGATGTCTCAGCTGACTCCCTGAAGAGGGGATTTCTGTGAAAATCCCCCGGCACTTCTGCAACCCTGATGTCTTGGGCCACACAGCCCCGTGTGGGTGTGTTGTTGTTATTATTTTTTATTTTTTTTTAAATGTTGAAGAAGTTTGGACGCCTTAAGGCCTGTGCTACTAAAAGGTGGAGACCCACGGCTGGGAAAGGCTTTTGTGAATGACTGACTGCCATTCATATTATCTCTGTGAAGGCCTGTTTGACAGGAGAAAACAGCATGTTATCTCAGTGCTAAGGTGCTCTTGAGCAGGAGGTAAAGTCAGACATAAGGAGATACACCTCTGACACGAGAAATCAAACACTTGTGCTGTGCCCACGTGGCCCATTCATGAGCTATCACTATTCCCCAGGAAAACCAAAACCAATACAAATAGAGAAGCAAATGCACAGTATATACTGAGAAATAAACTAATTAACAGAGATGCGCTTTCAGGGGCCTGATGAACTGCATGTTGCCACAACAATATTGCTTTTCAAACGCATTTTTTTGACTGTGGTCTCCTTGTGCTGTTTGCTCCCCTTTCCCCCACTATGTGGAAATACGGAGTTACCAGTTAATTACTGGGCACATTATGGCGTTCCCATTGGTACACTGGTGGTGGTAGGAATGGCTGGTGTAGTGCAGTGCAGGAGGAGATGGAAGTTAGGTATATGAAGGAATGGGAGGCCAGGGAGTTACAGCTTAGGGATCAAAGGAAGACCAGGGTCACGAGGAAGTGTTTGTTGCGGGCGAATGTGCCGAGAACGGAAACACGACATGCTTATTAGCACCAAGGATCTGCTTCCACATATCTCAGATGTGCAAAGCGTTAGTTCACAGCCTCCACAAGTTACACACATGGATGTGTCAGCTGGATGCCGAGCTTTTAACCTAGTTGGATCCAAAAACATGCTTATTCACGTTCCCAAGCTAGCTCGCATGCCAGAACACTATATATAAAAAATAATGGCATCTGCGTTTCATCAGATTTTCTGGCAAGTTTCCCTTAACGAAAATAGGAATGACAAGAAGTGTGTGTTCCAACACGGCCATGTGGGGTGAATCCTCACTGGGAGCAGCGACACAAACAGAGGGGTGGTCTGCCAGGGCACCCATGGAATCCTTACAGGGATTGGGAATCTGGTGCCTTAACCAGCCAAAACTTACTCCATAGAAACCTGGCTATGACCACTGGGAGGCAGAGCACATGTCCCTGTGGTTTTCCTCCTTTTTGGGCTGTTCTGGGCAGGTCTGGTTTCACCTGTGGGACTGACAGAAGTTTCTTTCTACTACCCAGAATTTACAGAGCAGCAACTGAGACCTTACCAGTGGGCACTGTTAGAGTCACTGCCCCAGAGAGGCAATGCCCAAAGGAGGGGGGTGCTGGGAGGAAAACTGGAAAACTGGTTAGCTCTTCAAAGCTCAAATAACAAAGGCTTTTAATGACGATTTCACAGCTTTTTTTCTCCCCGGGAGAACTAAGAAAACCTTCCAAACTGAATGTGACTTTTTGCTTTGAGAACGCATTTTTCCAGCTAATTGAACTACCAGATCTTCCACCCCTCGTAAATGGCATCAAACATCCTTAAGTGAGCTCAGAAGGACCATCCTCAAGTGAACTTTTTCATGCCAAATAGGCCAAAAGAGCAGGGGAGTAGTTTCTTTGTATCATGGAGATGTTGAGACTGTCCTAGGGGGAGTAAAAACTTCACCTGAATGCTGCATCTCCAGAAAATCTTAGAGAAAATTAATAAATTGGTCATGTTTAGTGGGCAACTTCAAAATCAGTTGAGATTCAGTGTTCCTGAAAACCTCTGTCTTACAGCACTTGGCCTAGATCAGGCACTAGTGCAATAATCAGTTGGATACTGGGAAACAGGCAAGTTTTTTTGACACTGTGGGTACAATCTGGACTTCTGGGGAGAGTCATAAATAAGAATTATCTTGCAGGGAGGTGAAGTGTCCAGTTAATGTGTCACATGGGCTTGCTAACAGGACAACTATTGTTTTCAGTCATCTTATTGTAAGGGGTGACTGAGGTAATACAGAGCCATGCCAGGCCGTGCCTACCACACACAAGCACTTAAAAATAGAGTTAATGAAGGACACGAGCACTGCAGCTCCTTGCAAGGAAGCAAAGCCAGTGCAGAGCTGGGTTTGCATAGGCTGGTTTAGTGGAAGTTGTCAAAGGGAAGGCAAAGGAAGAAGTGAAGCAGTTGTAAACAAATCTGCGTTCCCACTCTTTTTCCTCATGCCACAAAGTAGTGCTGGCAGCAGCTGGGAATCACAGCAGGAAGGGAAGGGCCTGGTTTTGTTCTGAGAGCAGGAATGTGAGGAAGAGAGGATGGAGACAGGTAAGGAAGTCGCTGCCGGGTGTTTCTAGGGCATGCAGCTATTTGGGGGTATCAGAAATAGCACCCAAGACCCAAAAAGCAAACACGCATGCAGGAAAGGGAAGGTAGGCCATACCAATGGGCATGGGGCATCCAGGCCGTCCAGCCCAGGTAACCCCGGCTCACCCTTCTCGCCTTTAAAACCTCGGAGACCCTGTTCATGAAATCAACCACTGTCATTATTCCAGTCACTGCCAGCTCCGTGTCACGGGGAGAGGCTGAGCCCCCACTGGGACCCTCACAGGGCACTCTGCTGCACACCCAGCACGCAGCTGTCCGCACACTTAGATCATCAGCAGCGCCAGCAGCTTCCTTTTGGTTTTTCCATGATCTGCGAGCCAGGAGATGCTTCTCTGAGCCAAAGCTGAGAGGACGGGAATGGCGTTTCCTCAGTTTCAGCATCACCCCTTCCTCTGATCCTCACTAGGAAACCCAGCAGCTGGATTTCTAGACGCATGATCCACAGGTACTCCTGGGATTTGTGGCCCTGCTACAGATTTTTGGCAGAATTCGCTGGAGCCTGAGTTTAGATAAAAATGTACACATATTCCTATATTTATTCATTTGCCTAGATTTATAGCCAATCTGTTTTGACAGACACACATCTCATTTAGGGTAAGGGAGATTTGTTTTCCCTCTGGGTGCTGCAGCTCGAGTGCCCTGTGTGCTCTCAGGCCGTCCCATCAGCTGGCCGTTATTCCGAGGCAGGGAACCAGCATTCCAGTTTTGCCGTCTCGTAGACAGGATCACACTGGACATCTCAAAGAGGAGCTGCAACTGGCAGCAAAGGAGACAGGGCTCTATCCACAAAGGACAAAGCCCTGGGCTCCCAGCACATGGGACGCCCCATGTACCCCAAACCTCTGTGGGCTCTGGAAGAGGAAGGAACATAACCGTGGTCACTCAGCAGCCTGATCGCTCAGGGGATCAGGGGTTCCCCCCTGGAGAAAGCAGCTTTGCCACGGGCTGCGGTGGGAACCCAGCCAGGCCTTATCCAAGTGTTGTACTTTTGGGAGACCATCATTGATGTTATGATTTCCTTCTGTCTTCCCCGTCAACACATCTTAAAACAATACATTTGATGAAACAGAACATACCAACGGACAGGGTGCATCTAATCCAGGCGCTCCTTGGTCTCCCTTATCCCCTTTAGACCCTCTAGAGCCTTTCTTGCCCCTCTCCCCCTGTAAATAATAGTTTAGTCCAAGAAAAAAAGAATACACAAAAGCTTTAGGATCATCCA